>CATQJL010000112.1:10729128-10848749 GCA_958299035.1 Cylicocyclus nassatus | reverse complement strand
TCGGGCAGTTTTGAATTAGCGCTTACCCAAGCAACAGCTCAAATGATGCATTGATGACCAGAAATTCAACCCTTGGCTCTCCACCAATACCGTAATCAATACCGTACACGTTTCAGACGAGTACGGTCTGGACAAAAGTTTAGAAGCGAGTTTCAGGGTTATGCCTAAAACATTAGCTGCTGCTTGAACATCAACTGAGTTAAATTTCCTATTTAATTTCATATAAACACTTGAACACCTAGATTTTTGGATATTACTTTTGACAATAAATGTATTGAAAGTAGCTTCACTTCGCCAGCGCAGACTATTGAATTTATAATGTTTTCTAACATTTTCCTTGTCGCGCTCTGACGTACTTCCCGATCTTGACGCATGTGTTTTTTAACCCCGTCTACGCAATTTTTTCCCACATCGAATCTCGAATCGAATCTAGCCACGGACAGCACTCCATGCAGCTGCTTTGATTGCCGACCGCTTTGTCTTCGATTCACTCACTCGCTCTAACATTTCCGGGCTGCTCTAGCCTTGCGGGCCCCCGATGATCTCTCTAGACCACCCCCTTCTCCGCGTCGACCCGAGGGAGGAGAGCACCCCTTTAAAAATTCATGACAAGTGTGTAGAGAGTGTTGCGCAAAGAGTACTCAATGAGCTGATGTTAGAGGCGCAGCAATTCTGGGAAGCGTATACCCAATAAGTAAATCTCTTACCTGCATGTCGGGAGCAGATCGAAGAGAAATTTTCCAGTCCTGGAACTGAACGAGGTTTGTGTTGGCGGTGGCGGCGGCGCAAGGCGAGAACTGGTCTCCGGCGTACTGTAGGCAAAAATGGCCGCGCCGCAAGCCAATGCGAAAATAAAGCGAACGCAGCGCGCCAGTAACGTAGCCATTACGTCATCTGAAGCGAAAAGATGGGGATATGGAAAGAGGAATTAAACGAGAATAAGGGTAAAGCAACGAAAACAAAAAATACCCGCAATCTCTGGAAAACTTGAAAATTGAAAAGAGCTCGGAAAGTTCTAAAGAAGCAGATGGGTCAAAGTAAATAGCAGTTTAGTGGAAATAAGGTGAGGAAGGAAATGATAATAAATTGAAGAAAAATCGATGGGTTTACAGTAACTCTGCGCTACAGTAATCTTACCGTATGCTATATGATGGGTAAAGGTACCGAGATAATGACGTGTACATCAGTGTGCCAAAATGTAGTCAGTTCACTGAACGAAATACTTTAAAATCAAACGTGAATTAATATTTGCTACATATTATAAGTTTGATTTTTATTCATTTTTTTGATTTTTCTTATAAAACTCTTGGTCAGAGTTAAATTGCTTTAAACCATGATTTTTGCAATAAATGACATATAAGAGACGAAATATTGAGTAGCATATGGTGTGCACAAGAGTTGCTTCGAAGAAGTATCATAGACAATGATGCCCCCATTGTTTAACATCATGAAATACTGGAATTGCATAGCTTGCAGCTGGAAATCCTAAGAAAAAAGGTAGACATGAAGTCAGACGGATTTGCGAGTCATCGCATACATTTTTCGAGAGGAGGAGTGGGAGAACTTGCTTGTGTGATATTAGAAAGGTTGAAACATAGATCTTGCACCAAACTCCAAAAAAATCATAAGAAATACTCAGGCAGCCAATTCAATCTCTGAAATATTTCTTCTATTGTATGCAATAGGTAGGGGTATTTCACGCATGTTAAGAGCTCTAATCTGATCGGAATCAAAATTCGAGAAAGAAAAATTGAAAACCGTAACTTTCGGCAGAATGGTCCAGTTAGCATTAATCCATCTCAGTAAAAGACGTGGATCAAAAATTTGAACTAAAAGTGAAATTATTTAGAGATTATATTTATAGAGATTCCAAAATTTTTTTGGCAATCAAAAATCAAAAAAAAAACTTGAAAGTTTCTATTTATCACTTTTTCCGCTACATAACAACATTTTTTTGTTTGAGCATTGGCAAAAATGCCTGAATTTTCTCTGTCTATATATTTTATGGAACGGATTCACTAAGATTTAAGGCTTATGGATTTTTCAAAATTTTGGTGCAAGACTTACGTTTCATCCTAATATCATAAGTCACATGGACGCTTTTCAAATATTCATCGACGTACTTTTACAGAATCTAGTACTTCATGTACTTCACTTCACATCACGTACTTATGTCGGGGCTCGGAATTTCGTACGAAGTCCCTTTTTACTCTAAACCTTAGACATAAAAAACCTTAAAAAGAACAAAACATCGGCTAAAAGGTGCTAGCTGTGCCAAGTCCTGACGGTATGTTGATAAAGGGAATTTTTGTAGCAATTTTTGGAGAATCGTCATAGTCTATAGCTTTTTAGATCAATAAGCATAGAGTAACACGCGATAATTATACAAACTATTACTAAGTCACTGAGAAAAAAGTTTTTCTATTGATTTATGCGTCATACTTGGTTTGCAAATAAGCTGAATGAATCGGCTTCCGCTGCGTCTTTACTAGAACTTGTCGTCCTTTTTTCATTTGAATAACGAGAAGAATTTGAAGTAAAATTTCATCGAGAATTTCAGGAAATTGACGGTGGAAAAATTTGAATTATATGGTAAGAAATTTTGGTCAGTTTTGGTTTTCTGTCTAAGATTCCTCTTTTTTAATATCTTCAAACAGAAATATACTGGTGATAAAATCAATCCAGAAAAAATGGTTTAGTTCAGAACTCTTACATACTCTTACTTTTTATCTTTAAATCGGTAATATTTTGTATCATAATTTCTTTTGCTCAAATTTGAGGACCTATTTCAAAGAAGTAAAAATTTTTTTCTTTTGAATGAATAGAGTTTGTTGTTATAAAATTTTATGAGCATTTGTTTTATGTCGATGCAATTTGTCGTAATTTTCTCCTTTTTGTTCGTCAAATAAACAACTTACTTCTCTAGACAAAATGAGAAAATGATCTGCTATTTTGTAGCTCAAAAACCATCTTTACATTATTGCGTGTAGAACACTCAAAATTCCCAGATCCCTATTGTCTGGAGAGTTACAAATTTACAATTATGTATTTTCCTAGCAGAAATGGATAATTATGACTCCCCAGAGCAAAGATGGAACACCCGCAAGGGGTAGCTGCGGAAGAGCTTAAAGTGGGAGTCGGAGCGGAACGACAGACTTTTGAATCCCCTTAGGCCTCATCAATGGCTATGACGCTTGGCCGTAAATGACATAGTCTTTTCCGCAATTGCAGCCATCAAAATGGCTTCATGATGGGCCATCAAAGAACTCAAATGCGACTGGAAGTGACTGTAGGTAGCAATTTTTGTGGAAAATGTAGGGTTTTAGAGAGTTTATGGCAATTTATGGACAACAATTGTGACGCACAAATCGCTTCAGAAACTTCGTTTGACGAGTGGGTGAGAAAATTGAAGAAGCACTCCCGCCTCCCCCGCCCTCTTACTTCTTCAAGCCCCGCCCTTCGCTGGCACGAAAGCCCTATATAATATTCAAAATAAGTGGGATTAGCACTTGAACTAAAGCAGTTCTGCTTGTGAATATTTCTTGGCTCAGAGCCATTTTTTACCTCAACAGGAAATGCGCACGAGGGAACACTGCAGCTCAACCAGTTGAATTTTTTTATTGGGAAGGATAAAAACCCCGCAAAAAATCTTCCAAGAATTTAAGCTTGAAAGTGCAAGGAAATGGAAAATATGGATGGACCGAAAAAATGAGCAAAAAATGAAAATGAAATGGAAAAATGGACTCATGGTTAATACATGAAAAATATTGTTTTTGACCTGGAAAGGATTATAGATTTTTTAACGAATCTTTGTAACGTCTTAGCTTTCAGATAAATGAAAAATGAAAATGAAATGTCAAAGAAGGAAAATATTAGGTGGGTCCGAAAGTTCTGTCGTTTCATTTTCAAAAATTTATAACTTCGCGCTGTTTCAACGGATTTGCTTGCTTTAATTTTATTAGAAAGAATAAGCCTTTCGCTTTCAAATGCTGTTCCGTGGAGCTTCTGTTTTGTACTGGGTGCGGAGATAAAAATGGAAACCAAGACCATATAAGCTTTAAACATTTTAAGTTAGGTCACCAAAAATCTGGAACGCTGCAAAAAAATCTGAAATCGTCAGTACATATGTTCTTTAGCCCACTCTTTGCAAATGTGAAGAGTTTGTGCTGTTTGGACGTCTCTGTGAAAAGTTATGAATATCGAGTTTACCATGGAAAACGTCAAAATGAATTGATTTGTTAATTTTCGCGAAAATCATAACTTCTCACTGGTACGTAAAAACAGCACAAATTCTTCAAAGTTGCAAAAAGTAGGCTAAAAAACATAGGTACTGACGATTTCAGATTTTTCTGCAGCATTGCAAATTTTTGGTGATTTAACTTAAAATGGTCAAAGTTTATATGGTCCTAGTTTTCCATTTTTATCTCCGCACCCAGTATAAAACAGAAGCTCCACGGAAAAGCATTTGAAAGCGAAAGACTTATTCTTTCTAATAAAATTACAGGCAAGCAAATCCGTTGAAACAGCGCAAAGTTACAAATTTTTGAAAATGAAACGACAGAACTTTCGGACCCACCTAATATAATGAAGTGTTTATGAAGAATTCGGTAAAATCGATACAAAATCATACATTTGAGAATGCAAAAAGTGATAAAAAACCTGTATCTCCAATTTTTACTAAATTTTGGGAAATTATCTAAAACGATGCTTAGTTCAGTTCTCACATGTGCTAGTTCCAGTCTGGCAACTGTGAATCTCAAAATTCTCAGTAAATCGCTAGGAAGATCCGTCTTACCCCGTTAAAAAGTCAAAACCCATATACGACATTTTCGCTAATTTACAAATAATTCTAGGATTTTTTATTGCTCCACAGGTTCTTTTTTTGGCTGTAGCAAGTGGTATACCCCGTGTGTCCAAATCGTAAAATGCTATGATTTTTTCCCGTCGATACCAAGCCTTTCCCTATGATTTTCGGTTCAGGTTCAGACATCTGTACACAACAACATGAAAAGTTTATGAGTCGCTGATGTCTAAAGCGAGCAACCACTCAAAAATCGTGGTCTATTCGCATGTGTTCTTTGAATTTGATTCTGAGAGAGTTTCGTGACATACAACTTCAAAAAAGTGAAATCAGGCGGTTAAAAAAAATCAGACTATTGCTGAAAAGACTAAATTGCAGGCAGGAAAGTTCCAAATTGTGGTCGTGGCGATAGCCTCACAATGATAAATGAGCTAAAAATAATCACAATGTTTTGAAAAGAGGCATCGTACTTTATTCGCAATTTTGATGCAAAAACATTCAACATTATCATTCATCATGATCAGGGCTCGACACGATGTGGCTTACAAGCAAGCTGGGTATCGTTTTTAAGACGAAAAGCAAGGGGGGTTTCGTTTTTGTGGCCGAAGAGACACGCAAAATTGGTGATTTGGTGACGTTTCTTTTTTCTAGTCGACCTTTCGTTTTTTGGGGGATTTTGGGGATTTTTTCAGGTTTTTAGAGGCTATGTGGTTGAGGGTCAAAGGGGACTTCGTAAAAATTCTCAAAAGTCAAGGGGGACTTCTTTTTTTGCATTTTCATCTAGCCACCTCGTGCCGAGCCCTGATCATTATTTATCATTCTGCTCTAAAAATAAGTCGAGGAATGAAAAATTATGATGCAGCATACTTGAATAACATACAAATAAAGAAGAGGTATTGACAATTTTGGAAGTACATATAAAAGTTTCTTCATAGATACATTTTTTAATAAAAAAAGCAAAGTCTTTGAAAGAAAGAATGTCGAGAGATAGAGTGAAGAAGCAAACGAAATTGGTTACTCTCTGCGTAGAAATGCAGTTATTTACTCTATTCACTGCAAAATAAAATTGTTAGAAAATCTAGCCAGCATTTTCGATGATAATTTGCAAGGATTTTTCAGCATACATACATGGGTGAATTTGCACAACCATCTAGAGCCCAACAATGGAGGTCCAAAATTGCTTCGCCAACGAAGCCGCAACGGAAACTGCCAACAACGACTATATAGAAAGACCTACAATTCTCTGAGTATGCTCGTGAATGAGGGTTCTCATACCCTTATACCTGCGCATAATAAATGCCAGGTTACTGCTATACAAGATTAAATATTTACTATTTCTTCCATGAGTTTTCAGCTAGATTTATATGAGTAATTAATTGTGAAGTAAGAGTAAATTGAACATTGAGGCTATTGGCGTGACGACTAACATAGATAATTTGAAAAGTGTTGCCATGACACTGGGAAATTTGTAAGTGCTCTATGAGTTTTAATTTTACGGGGTTAATAAATGTTACTAGGTTTGAGTCATGGATCTTCAAGTTTCACTCATTTGTAGATACCAAGGCCTAGTTAAGAGACTCTGCAAACCAATCGGATTTTGATCTCTAATATTTTGACTGAAAAAGTGACTGGACGATTCGACACCACTGAGATGCAAAAAATGGAAAAAAACGGAACGTATACTATACGCGGAGTTAGGGAAAATGAACAGAATGAATGAAAATCCACAGTTGAATAAAAATTGGAATTAATAAAAAAGCTGGAGAAAGGAGAGTATTAAAATTGACGAAGTGTCCTAATATTTTTTTGTATTAGACGTACCTTCAAAAATTCGATAGCTTTTATGATATTTTATTTTATTTTATTTTCATGTAAAAAACCGCTCATTTTGAGATGAAAGTTGTGGTCCTCAGTTACCGTATCCTTGAAACTACATTGATAAATTATGTATTTTCACATCAGACTTGCAAAGAAGTGCAGTTCTACTTTTTCGAAAATTCTTCAAATTTATTCAGCTCACGACGGACGGGAAGTGAGAAAAAGCAATTTGAAAGCTTGCAGTTTTGAAGTGTTGAGTCTTTTGCAGAAGGGGAGTTAATTTGGAACAAAACCTTGAAAACTGTGCAATTGAAAAAAAATTCACGAAAATTGGAGAGATGCCAAATTTTGGTACAGCTACTCCAAATAACTGCAACAGACAATTGCTAGGGCAAAGAGTTTAACGAAAAATAAAAATTATGCTAATGGTGGAGAATTATAGGAGATTAAAACTTAAAAAAATCAATGTTTATTTCAAATATCTAGAACTATATTTTATATTTTATTTTATTCATATTCATACACTTCAAGGAGTGCCTAAATAATTCATATAAATGATCAAAAAATCAATTATATAATCTGAATTATGTTTAAATTTTTGTACCAGTTGTGATAATAGAACGGATGATAATAATGATACTGAAAAAAAATAATTTGTTGCTAAAAATTTCCCGTTTCAACAACCAAGTCTGCTAAATAGCTTCGTATTCTTACAGCTCATCAAGAAGTAGCTGGAAAACATAGACATCTCGTAATGAAGCTGACATTATTGATGTGTGTGTTGGCGTCAAGGATTTTGAAGGTCTTCCTTGGCTGAACACACTACGAACAACGAGGAACAACAAACAAGCTGATAATCTTACTACGATAACGATTTCTGGAGAGGATTTCTAGGAATTCGAATCAATGCTGACAGTGGAAATAAAGCTAATACTGTGGGTATTGAGAATTTTTTATGCTCTGGTCTGATCTACTTCATAATGGTGAAGCAAAAATTTTGAATCAAACTGCAGCATATTTTCAGCTTTTCTCAGCATCAATTTTATTTGGAGGGAATATAAACGGTTGGTAAAGCTTGAAAATGACAGTGACTTATCAACTTTGAAACCTAGAATAGCATTAAAATGGAATCTTTGCATTTATGCGAAAATTGTTATGGCAGAATTAAGAGCATCATAAATCGCCTCAGATTCTTGAGACTTGAAGCTAAACAAAAAAAACCTAGAAATAATGGAGTGGATGTGGATGTACTTGTGCTGGGTAAAACTGTACAGCAGGACCGGTAGCAAATGCAGAAAAAGCTGAATTAAAAATAAAACAATTCTCGACATGAATCAATCCTTTCCTCTTCATAAAGTAGAGAAATTTAGTCTAGAAGAGAAATTTAGTCCAGAAAAATTGTAGTTAGTTTATAAAGTTTCTTATAGTTTCTTTTGTATACTCAGACTGATCAGAAACATTTTACTGACTGGCTGGGAAAAGGGTAAGTGCATTTTTGAAATATAAAAATGATAAAAAACGATGAAAGTATTTAAATTCATCAAGGAAGCAAGCTATAGCCTAGAAAAACAAAAAAATAGGCTAGCAAATAATTGTTGCCATATTTTTGACTCTAAAAAGTTCAGAAGCTTCCTAAAAAGTTTCATATTTGCTTCAGGGATGACAGGTCCTACCGTCGAAATAGTGATGTCGCGAATGCACAAACCGTTACACGATTGCATTTAATCATACTCAAAAATTTCTTTTTTCTTTCAATTCTTTCCCAACCTTTCCTTGTGCTCTACGGCGGCGGCGACTAGCTGATGCTTCTATGTCTTAAAAGATGGAAAGTTTTCAACCTAATCACAGCTTTCAATATCAGGTGTTCCTCATGAAATAGCCATTGAAATGTAAGGAATAAAAAGATCATCCGCTAAAGATATAGATAATTATTGAGGATGTGAAAGTAAGAGAGAAGCCTAAAATAGAGTAGAGTAGGAATACATGGTGGGTAACGCCCAGTCGTAGAGATATTGACGTCTAAACAAACAAACAAGCAAAGCAATGGGGATAAATCGAGAGCTTGGGACATAGATGACGTATCCTCACAAGCGTTTCCATCGTCTGCTTCGTATTAGTGTAATGGCTGTCTGAAAGAAGCTTATCTTGGATTTATTGAGAGATAGCAGTTACACCAAGTCGGATCTTCCTAGGGGCAGAAGCTTTTTCAGCCCTCCCCCTTCATGCAGATAATGTAACATTTTGCATCTAGTCCATCAATATGCGTTTTTGTCTTTTTTAAGTGGCGTCATAAGTTTTGACATGGAAGAATGATGAAGATAAAGCTGATAGATGGAGAGAAAAGTTTAAAACGGAAGACGAGCCAAAAAGGGTGTGCAAAAAGTGAAAAATTGACAAGGTTATTCAACTAATTGCCTACATATTTCAAGCAAATTATCATCGATTCTTGACACGCAAAGACTGGGCGCCGTTGCGTCCGACGAAGATAGTTTGCGCATAGGAGAGACAGCAGACGGTAAGAGAAACGAAAGAGCACACGATCGAGGAAACGCCAACATATCCGCAGTCTTTGCGTGCTATGAATCGCCTATATGTGGCAATAAATTACCGGACATTTGTTTTGGGTCCAACTGCTTTAGATTTGATAGTAATATGGAATTTTTCCCCTTAAATATGTCCGAAACTGCAGAAAAATAGACGAGCTTGCACAAACATTCCATAGACATAAAAATGCATGCAAAAATGATTAAAACCGTGTGAAAATTAGCAAAATGAGAATGATTACACATTGTTGACTCTGAACAACGCCTTTCCATGTATATGCCAAGCGTACTAAGCCTCTTGTCTATTCCGCTTCCATGCGTATTTAGAATGGCGCAGTAGAGAAGTTGATGTAAATAATTTCTTAGCTGTGGACACAAAGATTTTTACGAGGTTGTAAATCTGTAAAAATTATTTTTTGAAAATTAGCTTGAAATGTAATTTCCTTGAAACAAGGCTGAAAGCGTTGAGCGTGAAAATTCCTTGCATATGAAGGTAGAGAAGCAGTGGTATATAAAGCATTTTTTCCCAATTTTGGTAATAAAAAATAGATTAAAAAGAAGCTTATATAAGAGGATTTGGGCATCAAAGACTACATCATGAACTACTATAGAAAAATAATATTTCAACGATAACACTTTTTTAGCATTTGATAGATAAATTACTAGAAACATACAAAAACCGTTTTAACTGCGCTTCTTCTAAAAAATCTCTAAATTTAAGCTTGCATGAAAAAAAAATCATTTTATAGATAATATTTTTAAAAAATTATTTTATTGCTGGCTGTTGATTGAACATACATGTTCAGCTTCAACTCATTTTTTTTCGAAAATAGCTCTGGCAGAGAGCCTGTAGATGCTATTAAAACTATTTTGATTGATTTACGAGTCTATTATTCGGCCATATCATGGTTTTTTCCTTCAAATAAATTGCCCAGGTTCAAAAAAAAAATTGTTAAAAAAGCTAACAAAATGCTTTTTCGCTCAGCAGATGGCACCTGAATCTATGCATTTCAGGAACCACTGTAATTTCTCGTTAAAATAAGCATTATAGTATAGGAAACTATGCTGATCAAGTTAGGTAAACGATTATTCCTTTCTGTTCTAAAAAGATATTTGACTTTGATTGTTTTTGGATCTGCTCAAAAAAATCAACCGGGACTGATTTTTAAGGAAAATTGGTCGACAATGTGATAAAAGCAGACTTCAATTTCGAATTTTTCGAATTTCGATTGATTCAAATCTATGCCAGCAAAGAAATCCTGAAGATGAGGTCTTACCCGATAGTGCAAGCTGTCAGCTATTGTATTTCAGTGCGATTGCACTAATCATTCTAGCATGAAGAATTTGCTATAAACAAAAAACTCGATTTAATTTTTGATGATTTTGATCACATAATGATTCATCGAACTAGTCAAATATACGAAATGTTTTTAGTTTTGCGATTTACGCTATTCAGCCTCATCAAAACTAAATCGTACTAAATTTGATAAATTCTTGGATTCTGTAATCACAGAAATAGTGAATAAAAGCACGGGATCGCGAGAAAACTGAAGATTTTATTAGCTAACAATTTTTCAGAATAAGAGACTTCTTCAAAACTAGAAAATTGTGCAGAACAGCGAGATAACTCCTAAGTCGTGTGTTGATGTGCGATTGCACATAATACTGCTCAAATCTACTCGATTCAACAATAATCTGCGCGACGAAGATGCTTGTTTTGATGATGGGAATCGTGCAATTTCCTGTGAGTAGAATAAATATGCTGGCACACACAAATACACAACTTCTAGCAACGAATAGATGCAGTCCACACACCAATCTCACGAATTCGAGGTAGGATGAATGGAAGCGGCGCGAAGTGTGCGAATGTTGACGAGAATTGCAACGAATTTGTGCTGCTGGAGTGCTCAGCTGTCTGGGGCAGCAACAGATTTTTGCATTTTTAAGCAAAAAAGTAAGAATTTTGTCCTTTAAAAAAAGTTCATAGGTAGTACGACTTGCAGGCCGCAGCCCAATAAGTTGCTTTTCGGGAACATTTGAACACTCCAAAAATCGAAAACGTCCCAGGAAAATAATTGAGCTTCTCTTTTGACAACGCATATAATCGGCACACGAACATTCATAGTTAGTACTTATGTTTTTTTCTTGTATTTTCATGTTCTTTGGTGCCAAAAACTGATAATAGATATAAAAATAACTCAGACAAGTGACCGGAATTTCCGCAGAACGTTTGGAAAGTCCGCCCGGCCGCCTGCGGAAGTTCCGCAAACGTGCTGCGGAAGTTCCGAAGAATGCGAACCACAACAGCAAAAGAGAACATCTAAGCTAGATTTGAACCTTCCTCTACTGCGAGATTCACTCACTATCCTTTGCACTACGAATGACATGTTCGACAATGCACTCTAGTGGTTGGCGAGGCAACATCGTAAAAGACAACACATTCAAAAACCTGCGGAATTACTGGCATGTCAAAGTGCTGCGGAACCGCTGGCATTTTTTGAAACTTCCGCAGCGCCTTATGAAAAGTCCTGAAGAATCCCACTTACAATGTTTCTTTTGTAAAAGTAAACAGAATCCTGCAGAACTGCTGCAAACTGTCCTGCGGAAGTTGCGGTGAATTGTCGAAAATGGGAGATTCCGCCTAGCAATTTCAAGTGTGTGGAAGACTATGTGTTTTCGAAAGGAGATAGTCCCATGCGGACATCTGTGACAAAGCAAGCGCCTTCACGAAGCGCAGACACTGAAGACTTGTGTCAGATGTCCACGCGGGATGGAGCCTGTTGGCGACATATAACCTGCAACTTGTAACATGTATTGTTACCAGATCATCTTTTTGGTATTATTGGATTATCAAAAAACGACATTGCTCTCCCGAAAATCTATTTCATGGCTAATTTTGACGAAGAAATCTTATAGAGGCCTGACTGGATACGGAAATTGCTGGATAAAAAGTGCTTTTACAAACGTTTGAGGAAATTTCCTGAGACCTTTCTTTGTGAGCGGATAAATATGAACCATGATTTTATTGAGTTTTATAATCGGAACTCTCAACTTATTGTCTATGCTTCTTTTCCTAATTGCTATTAGGCTGATGCATAAGTAATGGCGGTGGACTACGGGTTCTTGAAGCTAAAGTGATTTTTCTCAAATATCAATGCACATACCAGGCTGAAATTTCACAGCCATGCTTCGGAAGCTTTGTGGTACACAATAACTGAATTTGAGGAAAGGGGCGGAGTTAGAGGCGGAGTTTGCAGATTTCCGACTCTCGTTTTTTCTCAAATTCTAAATGACAAAAAAATTACAGCAAGTGCATGAATGAACGTTACTATGTGTCTACTATGTGATGAGCAACTGGGAGACTTCTCCGAGCAAAGATCCGATTTTTGAGCTGGCCGAATGCTCACAGATTATGGCATCAAACTTTACGTAAACTTAATGTGTAAGTAGGTTCTTGGTAGCCAATTCGTAAAGCTCGCTTCATTCTATCAAATGGTATCTCATTCGTATATTTCTGTACCCATATGCTTTGGTAGCATATGCAACGGCCATTATTTTTGCATCAACCTAATACAATGAAACAGCAGTAGCCAGACACACAGCCACTTTTATTGTCTTCATGGAAATAAACTTCCAGAAAAATTAGTTGTCATTTCATGTTACTGTGTCAACATTGAGGAGACAATTTGAAACTCATCGGGGGTTTCTGGGGCAGGCTATTTTGAAAATATATGTTGCCGTATCTATGGTGAAGCATTGCCATGCAGCTTTTTACGGGAAGACATTGCTCTAGACAGGTTAACCTCTAGATTATGAGCAAAAAATGAAAGATTATGTTAGTTAGAGGCAACTTGGGGCAATCTAAAATAATTTTGTTGCTCTAGTTGCTAGTCTCAATGTGAATAATATTAAAGATGCCAAAAATGATACTAAATGGCCGGAATTTCGTATGATTTAAGCGTAAAATTATGCAGCTTGATTGCAAATCAAGCTTTATGTGATAGCTTTTCTTAATAATCGTAATGCTCAGCCAGATTTCGACCTCTTGCTTTTGGGGTGCCTATGCAACATGATCATCTGGGAACCATCGAATCAATCTGGGAATGCGTGGAGAATGTGTATTTGGGTTGCGGTCAAAATCGCTTCAGGTCCAATTTTAGCTTGACGTTTCGAAAGCTAAGACTGCTTTCTGAATAACAAACAAGGTACCCTCAGTTATTTGTAACTTACAATGTTATATTATTGCATATTGCACACCAAGCGCGCTACTTGACGAACTTGTAAGACTGGAATCTGCCCATTCCCAGTACTTTTTTTTTGCCTTTGTTTGTTTGGATATGTACTATTTAGTAAAGACGATAAATGGGTAGACTGGGTAGAAATGACATACTTTGGATGCTGGGAAAAAAATCATCAATTTGCAAGAATGCTTTTTTTAGCAATTAGAAAAGCAATAAAGCTCATTTATTAATTTAATCCATTCAAAATTTGGTTAAAATAAAAATCGAAGTACAAAATAACGTGATGTTCGGCAATAGTACAGTCCTTAACAGTGAGAAAACTATTATGTTGGCTAATAAATAAGTTCGGTCGCTTTTTTAGCTCTTACAAATACTGTGGACAAACTTTTGTCCAATGTTTGGTATCTCTGAAAAGAGCACTTAACTGAGTATTGGAGCATATATTCTGTTTGAGCAAAACTTATCTTCCAAGGAATAAAATCCGCAAAGAAGTGAAAAAACGCAATTTTCCCATAATGCGCAAAAATGAGGAAATTTGGTTTTCTTAGTGAAACATTTTCAAAATTGCAGACCACAGTTCTTTTTGTTGTTCACTAAATAGGGAAAACTCCTCTGTATCCAAACACCAAGCTGCTGTTCTTTACTTCCATTACAGCATGAAGTCAAAAAATTGAGCTTTTAAAAATTTCGCCATGTTGAGGCATGACTGCCTTTACTGACGATAGAAAATCCTGATTATATGATATGTGGTAGAGGAAGCTTCGAACTACTTTCCCACAAAGAATCATAGATTGAAAACAACAAGAAAAGTTTTTATGACAATTTGTTTGCCAAAACGAACTTATTTTTAGCAACCTAATATTAACAAGAAATTTGGGAAAAGTGCTTCGTTTGTAGGCTTCAAGATATTTTGGACCAAGTACCTTCTAATCAGGATCTAAAACTTTTTCTTACGCAGACAAGAGTGGGAAGATAATTCGACAGATGGTCCCAATTATGTATCATTCATATGCTTACAACAACTTTCAATGACATCCCTGATTGCCATAAAAGTAACAACTCAAAGAAGTTTGAAAAGTAACTGAGAGGCCGTACCATGGAAGTTATATCAGTTAATATATTCACTCTGTTTCGTTCTTTTTTTTTTGACGGAGAGAAAATTGGATATAGTAAGTGAGAAAAATTTGTGGATCTTATCAAATTGAGTCGTCGAAAGTGGAATATGTGTGCGAAGACCATTCTATGTTCTGATTCAAAATAGATACTTCAATGATATATGATGTTTTCAGGTTAAAATCTGACCCACCCAAGTGCTAAAACCCCGCAATAAATCTTAGTGGATATGCGTGGGGTAAGAAGCGAGCAGCAGTCAATGGATGAGTGATGAAGCCGCTGGCATTTTTGCAAAGCAAAGCAAAAAAACAAGCGAAGTTCCGAAAACAAATCTCTAGCCATGAACTTATGACATTTGAATCTAAACTAGGCCTCACATAGAAAGATGGATATTTTCATGGAAAAATCCACGAAAAACCTACAATGAAAAAATTGAAAACAGAACTGCGGTTGTGTGTAACTTAACCGATCGTGTTTCTCCTAGGAGGAGTAACAAGAGCTTCTCATCATTTGTTTTCTGACTCTGGTAATATGAGATAAGGAGGATATGTGACCGTAGCTGTATCGTTGACTTCTAATTTCATAACAAAAAATATTATGATTACGCGGAAACTTTTTTATAGGCGTTTTCTTGAATTAGATTGAAAGAAGAAGTACAAAATTGGAAAGAGAAAATACAGTACCCACACTAATTATTCGACAGAAAACGCAAAAACTGACGATCCGCGTTTTTTTCGTTTTTTCTTCATAACTTCCTTCAAACTGCATAAAATACAAATCCGAAGAAAGCATGATGCTCAGCTCGTCAAGATGAATCTTCTGATATATTGCACTCTCGTACTATTCTGTTTTCAATCTGCTCGATTTTTGTGTGAGGACGGGTATTCGTAGTGGTGTAACTCAGCGAAGAGCACACATGGACGATTCAAGTAAACATGGGTCAGTAGTGCTGTCCCCGTAGATTATCATGTATTAGTGAGTAGCGAAAGATTCCCTTTCCATAGGGAAAGATAGGCCGTTCAATTTTGAAAAAATCGATGTCTCTCAAATTTTCGTTATCGTAACCCTACAGTAAGACGCTAATTTGCAAAGCAGGTGTGTTTTTCGTGTTCAGCAGGTTAGATAACCTCTATGCGCAAGTTTTCCAAGGAACTCAGAAATTCTCGTTCTAAGCTGTGAAGCTCGCCGACGGGTTTTGGCTAAAATATTGATGATCTTGGATTGACCGGAAACTTCGCCCATAGAGGTTTTCGGACTCGCTGATTACGGAGATAGTGTCCTCCGTGCAGCATAAATTCTTTTGGCAGAGTTATGCTGAGAGGAATGCTGCGATACTACGCAAGTTCCTAAGTTTGTCTGCCCTTTGCGCGTGTCTGTTGGACAACTTACCTGCTCCTTTTTGTAATTTGAAATCATCAGAGGTATGCTCTTAGATCATGCTTGAACTAGGCCTTTACCTATATTGGTCGCCGAACTGTGAGCTGACGAACTCACGTCCGCATGAGAATCGTTCGAAATTTTAAGATCGCACATTTCGGCCAAATATCGCCGCGAATGGTTACAGATGACTCTGATTGCAGATATTATGTTTATATACACATGTTAATTGCTAATTTATGCCTCATACTGCTGCTTACCCCTTGTGCCAACTCTTACACCTGTAACTCAAAGTTTGCAAACCGATGACGAAATGTAATCTATCAGACAGTTCGGCTCCTAAGGCTAGGTTCATACTAATTCCCATGTTCCGGAACTGTTCCCGCACAGTCCCGCAATGTTCCCGCACTGTGCTGGGAACTGTGCGGGAACTGCAACTGTGCTGCATGCGCTGCAGCCGCCCCGCACGCGTTCTGAACGGCGGGAGTTGGAGAATTTTGACCGTTTTCAACGGTTTTTCTTCCAAATTTCTCTCATTTTGGCCTTATTTCTCTACCCCGCTCCTTTTTTTTGATCAGCAGAACTTCGAGCTCCAAGAAGGGTTAAACAATGAGCGCTTTTCTGTTCTGCGTATGCGACAAAATGTGTGTTCTTGCGCTCGTCCACTTTATCTTCGCTTTATTTTTACACAGACTCATTCCATTTGTTCCAGGAAGCCCCTGCGTAGTTTCCATAGCCATCTGCTATGAATTAGGGAGTAGGAGCAATTCCGAAATTGCATGAATTTAGACTTGTCTCTTGTTTTGATGAGTTTCGTTTTTGGGCATTCTCCGCCCCTTTCCTTTTTCCATATCGTTGTTTCTCCTTTCTTTCTTCTCTCCCGCTTCTCTTTGTGATGAGAAAAGCTGTGAACTTGACGCGGAGTTGAGGATTGAACGCGGTCTCATCATGTATCCGGGAAGATGAACCTTCTTGCGCGCGTCCATCTTCTCTGCCATTTTTGTTGATGCCTACTTCATGTGTTCTAGAGACCCGTCCATGTCCCTTTCAAAACAGATGCGAGACTACGCAGCGTTTTCTAGAACACATGAAGCAGGCCTGGACAAAAATGGAAGAAAATGGACAAGCGCAAAAAGAGTAATCTGCCCGGATATGGAACAGAACAAGGTTATTTCTTTAACTCGCTTTAATTTCACACTTTTCTCATCACAAGGAAAGGGGTGAGAATGGCCAAAAAGGAAAACGAGAGAAAAGTCCCAAATTATGCAACTTCAGAATTGCTCCTACTCCCTAGTTCATGGCGAAAAGCGCTCATTCTTCAACCTCGCTCTGAGCTCGAAGTTCTGCTGATAAAAGGAGCTGGGTAGAGAAATAAGGCCAAAATGAGAGAAATTTGGAAGAAAAACCGTTGAAAACGGTCAAAATTCTCCAACTCCCGCCGTGCAAAACGCGTGCGGGGCGGCTGCAGCGCATGCAGCACAGTTGCAGTTACCGCACAGTTCCCAGCACAGTGCGGGAACATTGCGGGACTGTGCGGGAACAGTTCCGGAACATGGGAATTAGTATGAACCTAGCCTTAGGAGCCGAACTGTCTGATAGATTACATTTCGTCATCGGTCGATATCGGCTTATCGATTTTTTGCAGACTTTGAGTTACAGGTGTAAGAGTTGGCACAAGGGGTAAGCAGCAGTATGAGGCATAAATTAGCAATTAACATGTGTATATAAACATAATATCTGCAATCAGAGTCATCTGTAACCATTCGCGGCGATATTTGGCCGAAATGTGCGATCTTAAAATTTCGAACGATTCTCATGCGGACGTGAGTTCGTCAGCTCACAGTTCGGCGACCAATATAGGTAAAGGCCTAGTTCAAGCATGATCTAAGAGCATACCTCTGATGATTTCAAATTACAAAAAGGAGCAGGTAAGTTGTCCAACAGACACGCGCAAAGGGCAGACAAACTTAGGAGCTTGCGTAGTATCGCAGCATTCCTCTCAGCATAACTCTGCCAAAAGAATTTATGCTGCACAGAGGACACTATTTCTGTAACCAGCGAGTCCGAAAACCTCTATGGGCGAAGTTTCCGGTCAATCCAAGATCATCAATATTTTAGCCAAAACCCGTCGGCGAGCTTCACAGCTTAAAACGAGAATTTCTGAGTTCCTTGGAAAACTTGCGCATAGAGGTTATCTAACCTGCTGAACACGAAAAACACACCTGCTTTGCAAATTAGCGTCTTACTGTAGGGTTACGATAACGAAAATTTGAGAGACATCGATTTTTTCAAAATTGAACGGCCTATCTTTCCCTATGGAAAGGGAATCTTTCGCTACTCACTAATACATGATAATCTACGGGGACAGCACTACTGACCCATGTTTACTTGAATCGTCCATGTGTGCTCTTCGCTGAGTTACACCACTACGAATACCCGTCCTCACACAAAAATCGAGCAGATTGAAAACAGAATAGTACGAGAGTGCAATATATCAGAAGATTCATCTTGACGAGCTGAGCATCATGCTTTCTTCGGATTTGTATTTTATGCAATTTGAAGGAAGTTATGAAGAAAAAACGAAAAAAACGCGAATCGTCAGTTTTTGCGTTTTCTGTCGAATAATTATGTGGGTACTGTAACTGTTACATTGTAAAATTTTTAGCCGTTCTCGTAATTTGTCAAAATAGAAAATAACCAAAATTTTCAAAAAGTAAATGAAAATTATGGAACTTTTAGATAAATTCGAAGTGTGCTATACAGACAGTTTTCAAGCACAATTTTTGTTGATATTTATAATCTTTTGTTTCGCTATTTTGTTTATTGCTCGTTTTATTCACTTATCTTATCTAGCTGAGCTAATTTTTATTGAAAGTAGAACTTGAAATTTGAAAAAAAACATAATTTTTAAGGTTTTTAGCAAACACTTCCTATTTGAATTATTTTCATTTATATATCGTTATTGTTATGATTATTTTTTATGTTATTGATTAAACATATTCAGCCTTGGCCTGACGCTTGAGAGGAACAGAACTATTGTTTATACGAAATTTTGAAAGTACATAAAGTTTGATAGAATTTTGGTCGCAAAATGACGTTGTACCCTAAACACATCAGAAAATCGCATAACTTTATGTATTAGAAATTGGGCAATCAAGAATTAGATTTTAGTAGTTTTAGATTAAGTGTGGATTGAAAAGTTGTTCCAGCAAGGAGTTTTTATCAAAAAATCGAGGGTGCTCTGAAAATAACTGAAAACTCAGGCTTCGAGTGGGAAAAGGGGTTTATTTGGAAATGTATATTTTGAATAAGAGATGCGTATAGGTCTAAGAATAACGAAACAATTTTTTTTTTGAACATTATAGAGCATTAACACACTCATGTGCAATATCCAGGCGAATTTGAGGCTTTATATCAATCACCAGATCGGGCGCTGCTACCTGATCAGGCGCACCTTCCAACGGTAGCGAGCACCCGATCTCCAGATCGGGCGCGATTTATATATAGCGCTTCTGCGTAAATGGTTTCTCAAGTGGATGCTGATTACGATGAAGCTAAGCCATTTAACCTTTGATTCAACTGCATTGAGGGCTGGAAGGAGGGCATTGTGACCTAAATGAGGCCGCTCGCGCCCGCGACGCTATCTGCGTCTCCCTCGAGCGCGTGCTCTCTGATCATTCTCTAGCCTTAACTAGGTCACGAAGCCTTGCCTTCCAGCCGGCAATCCATTTGAATCAAAGGGTAACTCTAAAGTTCAGCTTAGACAGTGCTCTTTTCATGTAAACCAATCAGCATCCTTGAGTATACTGTAGGTACAATGCGGGCTAGAATTTAGAGTTGAAATTTTAGGTCCAAAAGGGCTTAGTCAACACATTTCAAGGAGTTTCTGGGAAATCCAGATATGTGAGTGGATTATGTCTTTTTGAAGTTATTCTTCAACATTTTTAGATTGAGGCTCAGAGTAGAGGACGCATAAAAACGGACATATTGAGATTGCAAATTTTTGTTTTTGAGACGAAAAATAGACGTTTACACGGTTAGTATCCATGATGAAAGCAACGGTTTTGCAAACTGAATGATTAATGCCCATTTTTAAGCCCATTTCAAGTGCTTAATGCACTTGACGTCACTTGTAGCCACTTTGCAAAGCATTAAGTGACCCTTAATGTAGGAATAATGAAGGTGGATTGCGTGATCGTACATATCGAAAGCTTTGAGCCATTCGATTGGACATCAAATTGCAGAAGCATTTGTTAAGCGACATCTGAATTAGAAAGTAGCTTTTAGATAGTTTTTTGGACGTTGAGAAAACGTCAGTGCTTCTGTCTCCTAATGAATGGGGTAAACTATGTTTTAACTTTTTCAATAACAACATTATACAGATCTTCTTGACCTTATGAAAATGTATTATGTGAAAGCAAAAGTTTTGAGAGAAAAATTCGAGAAAGAGCTTGTTGAATTACTCAAAATGCAGAATTTGCGCATTAACATATCTTATTATCAGATGTGGCACCTCGACTGCTACCCTGATTCGACTGGCTTGGCGGTGGAAGGCAGGACTTTGTGACCTAATTAAGGCCGCTCGCGCCCGCCACGCAGTCTTCGTCTCTCTCGCGCGCGTGCTCTCTGGTCATTACCTAGCTTTAATTAGGTCACGAAGCCCCGATTTTCAACCGCTAACCAGTTGAATCAAAGGGTACAAACGCGCATCGAAAAATTCTTTGCGCTTGTCCTCTGGACCGGATTGTGTAAGTAAATTGAAATCAAAATATGAATGCTGATGAATGGAGTTAAATCAGTCAATTTATTTTTGAATGTATAAACCAGATTTTGCCTTGATTACTCTGTAAGCGAACCCGACAAAAACAATCCGCGCAGGACCTTTTACTATATGGAAATCTCAGTTCAGGCGGAAATTGGACTGGCGGGAGTCCGCTTCGCAATGATTCGCGCCGCTTGGCAGTCTGCGTCTCTTCATTCTAATCTATCTCGCTCAGCCAGCGGTGCGGACGCGCTAGTCCACTTGGAATATTTCGCCTACTCTGAATTGAAAAAGACTGTAAGCGGGAAGAACGCAAGGCAACGCATATCCTCACATACTCGCGCAAATCTGCTCTCGATTAAGCAGCGCCCACAAACGTCTATGTGCCTGCGCTATACCGGAAAATCGATCGATCATAAGACGCCTCCACGTGAGTGACAGCCGGCACAGCGCTGGAACGGCACCGGCACGGCGTTAGCACCAGATTGGCACCGCCAACTCTGGACGCAGCCTTGGAGCAAACAGACGCCCTTTAGACTAGTATCAAATGGAGTTTTTTCAGTGCAGGGTGAGTAAAGCAGATAATCAATAATTCTGATAAAATTGAGGAGTAGCAGTGCAAAAAGAAAATTGAAAGAATTGACTTTCCACATGCTGTCAACACTAGAAACCAAATCTGCGGACTCAGGGTAGTTGTTGCAAAAGTACCAAGAACTCAAAGAAAGCTCGTTAGTTTCGTGCCCTTTTGAATTGTAGTGCATTAATCCTACTCCCAAGCCAGACACGGTCTAATGCTTCGCACTTTGTCATAAAGTGAAATTCTCGCACTTGCAAGCAACGTTGTGTGACATTTCCTTTTGAAAAACTTTAGTGCACAAATTAACAAGTCATGAAGTTGGAAATGAGGTTGAGAAGGGAAAGGGTAGAGACAAGGACGAGAAGGGGGAAGTTTTATAGGATTTTGATGCAAGCGGAGTTCTTGAGAGGTGTAGGATTACATAGAGTGATAAACAAGATGTCAAGGATTTGAGAAGTTTGTCATGCATCTCCTCAGGGATAAGACATCTCACTAAAAGTACAAAAAGGACTTGGCAGCATTTTCATGTCAAATGACGAGTCTAGCTCAAATTTCAGCTCTTCCAGCAAAGTCTGACAACTCAGAATCGAAAGTAATGGCTAAGATTCAAATTTTTCGCTTCTTCCAAAAACTCCGCCCGCCTTGGAGAAAGTTTGTTGTGTATGTTGTGAGTGAGGATTTGACAAAAGAGGAGGCGATTGGCCTCGTGCCAAACATTGCTGCTCGTCTATTCAACGCTGATTGCGCGTACTAAATGGACAACTTGTGTGTGCCTGATGTCGTGTAGTCCTATGAAGAGGTCGCAATTACACCGAAAACAGCGCGCGCAGAGACATCTGACTCTTCTCCCGGACACTATACACTCTGTAATGCAATAGTCGGAAACAACATGTTAGACAAGGGACTCTATTTGTTATTGTTATATCTCTAGAAAAAGCCCTATAGGGCTTCCCTCCCCCCCCCCCCCCCGTCTTCACTACTACTACTACCCGGAACAACTATGGGGATTTCACGTGCGCGCCTCTCGTCGTAGAGACGTCGCTTGGCAGTTGTTGTTTTGCAGCCGCTTTGACAGCCCGAATCATCAAATTTGAAGGGGCGAAATCAAATTTGAAGCCGCATAAAAAGCCGCCTGCTCTCTCGTCTCAATAAACGCAGCAAATAGCCCGCGTGCTATTCTAAGCGTCATTGAGGGATCCTTCAGCGAAAAATATGCGATTACGATAAGTGCGTTTACGTCTTTGAGTCAGGATAGAAAGACGTATTACTACCTATTTCGGATATTACCCTAGTTGATTTGAAAAGTCTTAATTTCGAAAATCGTTTAGTCGATATTGTAAATTAGTTGCAAATTCCAAAAAAAAGAAATTTTTAGGCATACCAGCGTCCAAGTTATTTTGGGTACTCATCGTCAGCAGCGAGGATCGAGGAGTCTTTTTTTTCACAAGGGGTGCGGGGGAGGGAGGGGGGGGGGGGGAGGGGGGCGACAGAAATTTTTTTCTATCGAAGAGGCTTAGCTACGAAATCCTTTGGAGCTGCCTTTCCACATTTTCATGGGCCTAAACACTCTTCAAATAAGGGGCATAGGGATGCCACACTCTCGAAATTTTTTTACAGAGCTGATTCAAATTTTTGAAAAACCCAAAAAATCCAAATGTGTTCTAGTTCTTGACAAAAAACAAGAAATTTGTAAACTTAGCCCCTTTAAAATGCCCCTTCCCCTTCATTCGTCCGTCACTAACTACACATGTTTTTTATGCGAAATAAACTGGAGGCCTTAACTAAGCCACTGAATAAACAAGCGACAACTCATATTATTCACCGTGGTTGAGAATTCGACGCTAAGCTTCAGTTCAGACCATATCTTACCATACTCGCAGACTCTGATTGGTCCGCTCGGAAAGGTAAGGTCTAGGCTCGATAAGAGTTCGAATTTCTTGACCACTAATAAATCATAACTCCGATTTGGCAATGGATTACCTTGAACTTCTTATTGTTAGTCAAATCCGCAAAGTTCAGCTATAGATTTGCCTGAACATGCCTTTGAATTTCATATATATCAAAAAATAGTTATGCTGAAAATTGCATAGAATTTTGAGTTGATTTGTTGCTCAATCTTTGCAATAGTGGACCCTTATCGCTTAACTTTTCGACCGTGTTTAGTCCACTGTGACAAACATCGAAAGAAGACAATACTTGTCGAAACGTTAGGCAATAATCACCATAAAAATCTTGCTAAGCTTCAGTCAAACTTATGGAATCAGGAAGTATTCTCTATTACAGAAGCATGATTGCTGGCCTTAAAATCTTGAACTAGAAGATCAAAAAGAGAGATTTGATAAGAAACTTCAACCACATTCAACTCGCAGCTTTCAACATTGTAAAGAGTCATTGTGCTCTATGGTACGCCAAACAGGTCTAAAACTTGACTTGAGATTTTTTTTTGAAATCTCAAACTAATTTTCTTACATTATAGACATGACAGCACATACCAACAAGCGTCAATAATTTGAACTTAAACTGTTTTGCATTGCGTTAAAAAATTTGGAATCCGCAGCTTTATTCCTAACGGAAAGGCTTGGCTCTAACCGAGCCCTTTAGAAATTTTAGGATGCTTGCTAAATTTTTACGTACTAATCTTCGCCTTGAAAAAGGAGAGGACAAAGTGGTGTAAAAGATTTTTAGAAGCTGTGCTGATGAGGGGTTGCAAAGCTTTACCGAAGAAAACCCAAGTACCACCTACGCTACCATTCACAACTCGAGGATATGAGTTTTTAGAATTTTATATATATGTAATATTTCCAGTTTTTTCATTGCTGATCTATTCTCATTGCCTAACTACATGGGATAGGGGGAACGAACTCCGCCAGTTTGAGCCGGCCTTCAATGGCAACTGGTCCTTTTGCTATGTTGTTGCATATCGTTGCAGGACCAATAGTCCGCAAAGGCGGTTCAAACTGGCGGAGTTCTTCCCCTACCCCTTTTGCTTTTTTCCTGGTATTTACGCATATCGCTGCGAATTTTTCAAAGGCATACGGATGATAATTGTATTCGATTGTAGTGGACCAAATTTTCTAACGATATTATGAACTGGACAATGTATATAGTAGAAATAAAATTTATGCATAAAACAGAGCAACCTGTAGACACCTGTGTTAGTTACAGAGGAGGTACATCGATGCATAATTGCAGACTAATGAGAGCAGTATGAATCGTAAAACAGTTATTAAAAGTGTTTGAATAAGCTCATTAGTCCTAGATCCCTATTCTAAGTCTGTTAGAACCGAGAATGAGTAAGATTGAGCCTGAGATTACTTAGTAACTGCATGAAGGGCCTTGGCGAGGTAACCGACATTTCCTGATGATATGCCAGCAACGGAGATTCGGCCATCTTTAGTCAAGTAGATGGAGTGCTCTTTGATCAGCTTTTCTACCTAAAAAAAGAGATTTTAGCAAAAAACCGAAATCAAAAACATAGACAAATAAAATTATATTATTAGAATGGAGCATAATTTTTGCACCAAAACTTTTAAAAATTCCGTATTCTTCTCTAAGTTCAATGAATCTGCTTGAAATAATTCTCTAAAGTACAATGTAAAATACTGCATAATTACGCAATGAAAAAAAATACTAAACAGATTGAAACGCCGCTCTGAGCATTTTTAATTGAATTTTTTAGATTTTTGGTGCAAGATTCATGTTCCAACCTAGTATTAACTCATATCCAACTCAAAAATTGCTGCTTCATATTTGGATAATAAACAAAGCCCAGATTTACAACGTCAATTGGCGTAGTGCGGACAGAACGTAACTTTTGATTCAACTGGGTTCGCGGCTGGAAGGCGTGGCTTTGTGAACTAATTGAGGCCTCTCGCCTCACGCATTCTGCATCTCACTCGCGCGTGCTTTCTGGTCATTCACTAACCTTAATTAGGTCACAAAGCCCCGCCTTCCATCCGCCAATCCAGTTGAATCAAAGGATAAGCGCTGTGGGACAAAATGTTAAACTTTCTTGGCGTCCAAATAGACGCTCCGCCATCGACGTTTTCGGGGGGGAGGAGGGGGGGGGGGGGGGCGGAGCATACGATGCAATGCACAAGCTGTTTAATGTCGCGCGCTTTCGAGCTGACGATCATCAAAGAGAGATAATGCAAAAAGGAGACACGCATATAGCTAAAAATGCGACGCAGCATTGACCGCAACTTGCCATTGCCTGCGTCGTCAAAAAAGAAGTTTTTCTGCAAAGAGATGGGAATACTCCTGTCAAAAACAATTCACAATACTAAATTCACCTATCTTTTTCGGTCTCAATTTATTTGTCTCGGCGATAAACAAAAAAATTTTATTTGCAGAAAATTGAAGATGCCTACATGAGAAATTTAGTTGCTACTTGAATTTTCAGGAAAAATTACCTGTTCCGGATTGATACCCGTAAAGCAGAACATGCCAATTTGATTGGTGATATGTTCCCAATCACGAGATGATCCTTCTGCCTTCAGTAGTTCCTTCAGTTGTGATCGCATACAAATAATTCGAGTGGCCATTTCTTTCACATCACTGAGCCTAAAGGGAGAAAGATCAAGGATAAGCAAGAATTACAATATGAAATATTGAAGACTAGCCATTGCTTGTATAAGACGCCATCACTGAGTATTTTCGTAGCTATTCTTGCGCCATGAATTGGGGGATTGGAGTACATTGGCCGGATGAGAATCTTCAACTGTGAGGCTACCCTAGCAGCTTCTTCTTTATTTTCGCAAATTACTGAGTAGGCTCCAACTCGTTCGCCTGGAAAAGAAGATAAAACTGGATTCAGATAACAAACTTAAAAAAAGTTGGATATGACTGTGATGGCAAATTTCTGAAAAGGTGGTCCTTTTGCGCCGCTACAGTATGCTACCGTGTAAACAGAGATTCTTCGCTAAGTAACCATTCAAACACTAGATTAGTTTTGACGTCCATTTTAACAAGTAGAAGACGTTATATCGCCAACAGCATGGATCCCGCGCGGACATGTGCCACAAATCGGGTACCACTCTGCGTTATAGCTTGTGTCAATTGCCCGCACAACTGGAGCTTATCAACAACGCATCGCTCTCCACTACCATTTTTCTGTTAGTTATAGTCCAGGGATCAATTTTTGCGCCAAAACAGGAATACATTAATTTTCGCGCCAAGATAGGAAACGATATGTAGCTGACGTTGGTCCCAACGCGATATGGCAATACAGTTTAGCAGTGAGTGTGGCTTTAACTGCATCGTGTTCTACGAGTTTTGTTGCCTATTCCGCCTGAAGATTTTCAGCCCTTTGCGGATAACTCGTCCGTATCCCTTGCGTCCTAGCAGGATCCAACAGTATACCTTATGGTTGCGGTACCATACTGTAGCGGTGCAAAAAGTGCCAAAACCAAAATTTTTGAGCTAGGAAGTGTTGCTTCTCCACATAAATGGTCTGATATCTGTTTTGTAAATAACTAAATGTCAAAATAATAATATTTATATACAGTAACCTAGAAATAACCTTACCATAAAGTCCCATATTCTTAGCAAACGATTGCGCAAGGCAGATATTGTGTCCTTGGTCGATGAAATGCCTGGAAAAAAGTCTTAAATTCTCTTTTTTAACAAAATTAATGGACCAACCGAACTGCAAATGCATCGCCATCAACATCACCGGAAGCAAATCCTTGATAGGCCATGTCGAAAAACACAAACAAATCGTTCTTCTTACAAACTTCCGATATTTTTTTCCATTGATCCCGCTAAAAACATCTTTTCGTCTTGGTTGAGGTGAGGGACTTGAGTATTTACCGTGGGATCAACACCAGTAGGATTGTGAGCGCAGGCATGGAGCAGAATTACGGAACCCTTTGGAATTTTGGAGATATCTTCAAGGGCACCAGCTTCATCAAATCCGCAAGTGTTCTTATCGTAGTAACGGTAGTTTTTCACATCTACGCCGACAAATCTGTAAATATTCGGATTCAATGACGGGGAGAGGGGAAGTGAATAATGTATTTAAAAATCTCTATCAAAACGGGACTGACTTGAAGATTGGAACATGGTTTCCCCAAGTTGGTGTAGGTTGGTAGACGACTTTGTTAGGATGGAATTTGGACTAAAACAAGTGATTAAATGGTCATATCGATAACAAAAACGATTGGACAAAAGCTATAAAAAGTGAAAATATTGCAATATGCAACCTTTTATAACCTATATCCTCTGAAATATGACATCATACTCTTTGGCGTTGTTAGCAGCAAAAACAAAAGCGAAGTTTGAAATTCAAATTCGAATTATATTTTGATCACCTGAGTTAATGTATCAATATATTCTAAATTCGTTTTCAATCTTCAGATACAGATCAGTAGCGAAAATTTTCAGCTGTCCGTCCTTCTGTTGATTTATCTTTAAGGTAGCTTAGATGCTACTATCTTCTCACCTTAAAGAGATCTATGATTTTCAGTAATCAAAATAATCGAAAATATCAAAAATCGACGGTTAACCGGCAATAATTCGTCTACGATTTGAATCAACTGGCTTGGTTTCGGGAAGGCGGGGCTTCGTGATGACCTAATTAAGGCTAGCTAATGATCAGAGAGCACTCGCGCGAGAGAGACACAGGTGCGTCGCGGGCGCGAGGCCTTAATTAGGCCACGAAACCTCGCCTGCCAGCGGCCAAGTCAGTTGAATCAAAGGGGTTATGTGTTCTCTAAGAATCCGGAACTCAAACAAGAGCACCAGGTTGCTGTTAATACTATTCTTAGGCCGGATGATTTGTTGGCCTTATCAGTCCGGGGCAAAGTTCTTGCAGAGATCAATCTTACTGCTAATGAAACTAACTATTAGCCATATTCGCACAAATGAAATCACAGAATTCCCTTGAAAATTTCAAAAAAAGGTTTTTTGAAAAGAAAGGAAATTATTGCATTTGGTAGAAATTTCTTTGATTCCGTATTCGTGTTATTCAGTAGATGGTAAAGCAATAGATGCAATAACTTCAGGCAAATATTCGGTACTAACAGAATGTTCATGGAAATTAAGGGAAAATCTTCATATCATTTGTAAGATATCCGAAACCCTTGTTGAAAAAATGATGGTCAGATTTGGCTAATCAATGTCCATTCGCAAAAAAAAACCGATTTTTGAAAAAATAAAACTTATTTTTCATAGTTTCACTGCTCTTTCTATATAGGGGGTATGTTCCCGGAGGAAAAAAAGATATTTTCTAGCTTTGATATATTGTAATTCTATATTTTCTTGAAGTACAGCAAAGCAACATACAGTACAGTCAATAATCCTCGTACCGTGTGCACCATAGCTCAATACCCAAAAAGACCTCGTCCAGATGAGTTATCTCTCTTCAAAGGAAAAAACTGCTGACGAAAATTCAAGGCCCCAGGCATAATTCATGCAAATTCCGTCGCAATTTGGCACTGCTCCAGTTGTTTACAACTCATCGTAAGTGCATTCTGCATGTACAAAAGATGAGGCATTTCATCAATCTGCGAGAATTATACGCATTGAGCATTTGTAGTCTGCAAGTGTTGATTTGGAGAAATCTGGCAAGTTGCCAAATCACGTCGCGTCGGTAATCGCGTAAAGTATGCCCAAGGCTCAATGCTACTCGATTATCGTTCAACTCTGCAAACTTAACTATTTCTCTTTCCTGTTCATTTATAACCGTCTCATTTTAAACTGAATCATCATTATTTATCTTCCAAAAAGTTGCTAAAGGTTTCATCAAAACATACGATAAACTCGGATCCTATACGAAGAGCTCCAGTCCCGGAAATGCTCTGCATAGTCGTAATTCGGCCCTCCTTCAAGACTTCCGAACTTTCGCCCAAAGCCAGCCTTGCGGCAACTTTAGTGAATTCCGGGATCCCTAAAAATTCAAAACTAGGTGCCTTGACTTACAGAAGTGATAGACTTACCAGCAATGCCAGCATATTCTTTATTGAGGTGCTCAGCCATAATCTGATGTTCAGCTTCTTGTACTGATGGTAGGACGAATGGTTTTCCCTATAACTTGTTATCTTGGCCTTTGTTTGGATTAAGTATCAGTTAAGCTGCTCTAAGGGTTCCTGACCTGATCATCTCTGTAGGCTCCAACACCCAAGTTCATTTTATTCGGATTTTTGTCCCTATGGAAAGCTTCGGTCACGCCGAGAATCGCATCGGGAGGTCCCATCTCGACTTGACTCCACCAAGATCTGACATTAATCATAACTAGATCTGAATAGCTTCTCCAAAAGTACTGCTCACTTGGCTCGAATCGAGTTTTTCAGCAGCACCGTCGCCGACCTCATCTTGTTACCTGCTAAAGAAGGGCTGACACTAGCGGAAAATCTCAGCAATACAAATAAGAAGATAGTAAATCAATCAAAGACTTAGCAAAAGAGTGGAGAATGTGCAACTAAATGGTAGATGAAAAACCACGAAGATTTCAAACTAAGACTCTGAAAGTCTAACAATAAGAATACTATTTAAAGGAAAAGGAAAAGAAATGGGAAAAGAAACTACTTAACTTGCCGGCTTCTGGGAGATGAAACTATTATCTATTTGCCAAAGAATTAAGCCTATCTATTTTTCATTTTCCTACCCTTTGCTTCTTCGAATTTCGCTAGACAACGACTACTAATTCCTTATCTTGCGCAACTTTTTCAGAAATTACCGGCATTACAATTTAGCAGAATGAATCGATACCGTTCTGCCCCCGTCCTATCCCTCCCCCTCCAAATTTGAGCATATACATCAACATGAATACTAAAAGTGCACTAAGCTAGACCTTTTCGTACAGAATTATTGGAAAGGACAGAAATTGCTAAACACTCCAACATCTACGATAGCTGGACTGTTCATTGGCACTGATTTTCAAACCTAGCAACTTTTCGGAAATCAATTGCTTAAATTTTGTGTTTCAAATTCTAGCCCTTCAATTCACCATCCTTGCACAAAATCTTCGAGTTTTATTTTGGAGGTCAAATGCTTGTAAAATAGCTGATACGAGATAAGGAAAAGAAATGAGAAGAAGAAAAAAGGATGGAGAGATCCAGAAAAAGAAAGAACTTATCAGTGCTAGTTATTAATAAATCTAGAGGGCCAATGAAGCGAGTAGGCATAGAATTGACTAGATTTAAGATGATGATTCTAAGCGGATTCTAAGTGGACGGGTTATTTTAGGTTTGAAAAACTTCTGTAAGACCTTCTTAGAGCTAGCCGATTTGTAAGGAATGCGGGTAGTAATTCTAGAAGTCGTTATTGGACATATTTAAAGAAAAAATTTTCTATGCGCTGAAAAGATTTTTCGTGTAAGGCTCGAGGATCAGTGTAAGATCTGATTTAAAATCTCATCGAAAAAAATCTCAATCTTAGTTTGTACGAAGCAATTTGCAAGAACGCATCAAAGATGAGACAGCATTATTCTCACTTCTCAGCGCAAACAAGTCAAAAATAACGAAAATATCCGATGTTTCACATGTATACATTGAAGAACGTAATCTTTAGCGCTCTATGAATGTTACTAATCTGTTTTCGACAGTTATCGACAAAGCTGTAAAAGTACAAACACAGACGATATCAAAGTGTGCAAACAAATGCAGGTTCCAAAACAAATGTCTAGCAAGAGCAAAAATAACAGAAACTACACCCTTAGAGAATCAAACCTCAGAAGAATTTTTTTGCTTATATTAGACACGAAGACGTAAAAACTGGGATAACAAAACGGTCAGGAGCGGTCTGATGATGGGTGAAAACACCTGGGTAAATATACAAAAACTCCACCCTTAAAGGATTGAACCTTACAAATTTTTTGGAGCTCTTATCAGACACTAACAAAAAAGGAATAAGCAAAAAGTCAGAAATTGGTTTGCTGCTTTGCCTAGAAATTTCAAGACGAAAATCCTCGCAAGTGACCTAGAATTTTTGAATAAAAACCATAAAGCATCAATTTTCACAGATGCGATCTACGGTCCAATAATCTGTTTTTTTTTATTGACTAGCGGCCCAATGGCTAACAGGTGTGAGAAATGTTGTATTGAGTCACCAAAGCCTCGTGTAACACTTTTCCGATGCCGTAAAAGCTAATAAACTTCATCTAGTGATGTTTTGATTGAAAAGTTCTGCTGGGAAGGCATGGTGCGCATCTAGTTCTAATGACGAAAGTACGACTGCTTGCAGAAGAACGTTTGGAGTCAAGAAAGATGTCGCGTTTAGTGAAGCTCATTCTTCAAAACAGAAATGCACACCTTACAACTCGCGCTTTTTCTCGAGACTCTCTCGTATAGCGTCCTTCACGTAGCTCTCTTTTCTGTGGCTTTTCTTAGCTGATATATTGTACGTTCTTTTTGGTGTAAAATTTTTTCAAAGCGTTAGCAGCTTTTTCCGTCAAACATTAGAGGAGGATGAGGACGATTCGCGTCCGTACTGCTTTCAACACAGGACTACGTCGCGCTCGGAACACCCTGCGGCGGCTTTTGCCTAAGCAAAGCAGGCGGAAGAAAGATTTGCGGCCTGCTGAAGTGTTAAGACAAGTCAAAATCAGGATAGCGCTGGAGACCGCCCGTGCGGAAAGACTGTCTTCCACAAGAGCTTAATTTCCTCATCACTCTAGCCTTAAAATATTAGTTTAGTTAGTCTCCATTCCCAGTTTCTTAGCCAAAATGCACTAATTTTTTCCCTCTAAAAGTCCACAGTGAAGTTGTCCACTCTTTCTTTGTTATTCAAGGAACTGTCCCGTCTGCAAAACCCCCTTTTTTCAAAAGCTTACTGAAGAAAATCACAGTATCTTCCTCCCCCTTCAATGCACTTCTAGTCAGTATGCTCACAGCGTCCCCCTCATCTTTCGTGCCAAAACCGCAGGGCCCGGCGTACGTTGGTTCGAAGGATTTTGGAAGACTAAGCTCGCCGCAGAATGCAGAAAGAATATGTATTCGTGATTAGCACCTCAGAAAACCCCCTAGACCAAAATTCAGCCAAAACTGAAGTGACTCTTCTACTTATACCCACCGTTGCCCCACCAAGTGGCGTTTTTGTGAAAAAAGAATGTAATATTTGTAATCCCCATCGACCAAATCTCAGCCAAATTCACAACTTCGAAATTTTGGGCCGCGGACACAAAAATAGCACCGTTCGAACTTCCCCGCAAGCACTCAGATAATCGCCGGGGCAGGCGGTCCGCAAACTCGCGCTTTTCTGCAAGCGGTCAGCAGAATTTTAGGGCGTGGCCAAACCTTCAGCGGGCGGTACTTCCTTTACGGTCGCATATTCTGCCAGCGGGCAGCAATACAGCATTTTCTGCAAGCGCTTGGCAAATAATTTCTTTCAGCGAGCGCTCCAAACTTTCAGCAAGCGCTCGGACTCTTTTTACGCAGTTTTGGGCGTAGTCGAGAAGGTGAGGCTCTATGTAGCAGAGGTGTCATCGATGGTTTGATTAGCCAAGTTTGGAGTACCTTCTTCCAACGGAAGGCACCCTGGGCAGTGCGGTCCTCCACAAAGGACCGTGCGGCCCCAACAATTTTGCATATTCTCGCGGAAATACCGCGAGAATGCGGCCACTGTGCCGCAACTTATCCACAGAAAGACCGCGATAGTTCTCCGAGCGTTCGTCCAATAATTGGCCAAAATTATTCCAAATTTCTGCAAGCGGACCGGAAGAAATCACCGAACTACTTTTCCGGTGCCCGCTTGCTCAAAATTCGCATAGCCGCCTGCCCCCGGCGAATATTGAGCAAATCCAGTCCTAGTAAACACCTTATTTTCCAAAATTTTTATGCCAAAGCATGAGTCTCCTTTTTTTCCTGGAAGTTCTCTCTATCTTTATTCGAAGCATGCTATGCTGCAGCCGATAAGTAACAAATGGATAATGCGTGCGGCGATCGCTTTTACGCGTAGTTCGCGCTCATCTCGTGGATGCACAAGTCGGGGATCTTCCTGGCGCGCTTCTGTGCCGCTTTTAACCTAAGCGAAGGCGTGAAGGTTATCTACTATCCTTGGATTTTCTCACTCAGTTAATGGTGGTTTTCGTATAGTTGTGTGATCGCTGAAGTTCGGTGAAGAAAGTGAATGTTAGAATTTAACCCTAGTGTCAAATTACTCATTTTTTATAAAATATGATTTCTTACCGTATTTTCTTTTCTTTATCGTCCACGCTGTTCGATGAAACTGCGATTAAGTTGGCGCACTTGATGAACATAGTTGATATTTGTCGTGGAGCACGCCACATCAATGGCGCATTTAGCCTAAGCAAAAGAAGGAAACGAAACCTTTTTTGCTTGTAAAGTTAGAGTAATGCAATTTGTCCAAAATACGTGCTCCTGGCATTTTATCCATGATACTTATTCTAATAGTCGTCGCTTTGCAGCAACCCTTTGGGAAAATTCTAGAATATACTTTGATTACTTCCACAACGACTTATAATACCAAATGACTGGAAGCATCTATATAGGCTTCTACCGTTTTGTGAATACTCAAAGCTGCAGAAACTTCATATGTGTGTTATCGATGAGGACCGGACGGTCCTCGACAAAGGACCATGCGGTCCTCATCAATTTTGCATATCGCGGAAAATCCGCGAGAATGCGGCCAATGCGCCGCAACTAATCTATAGGAAAACCGCGATAGTTTTCCGAGCATTCGCCTGAAAACTGGTCAACATTTCTTCAAATTTCTGCAAGCAGGCCGCAAGAAATCAGCGAACTATTTTTCCGGTGCCCGCTTGCTCATCGCATGGCCGCCTGCCCCCCGCGATTACCTGAGTGGTTATCAGAACCACGAAAGATATCGTTCAAGAAGCGGCAGCGCTTTCAACCGATACGTTAACTTCGAGCGCTCATAACTCACGAACCAGTGAAGACGGGTCGGAGAGAATGGTACCAATAAAAGGAAGACAACAAGCTCCTAAGCGGAAATGCTCTTACATTTTTATATTTCGTTCATTTTGGGGGCGAAATATGTCCTTGAAGTGGAGGTACCTTTGAATTTTGAGACACAGATTCTTTTTATATATGATAGGATCTGTGGAGAAACCAGCTGTTTTTTGGAGCCAACGATAGTGGCAAAAAGGAATTCCTGAGTGGGGAATCGAACCCGAGTCTGGCAGCTGAGAGTCACACCCCTTAGCCACTAGACCATGGAGACTGCATTGCACCTGCAGTTTACGCGCCTCAATCGCCTTTTTTTTCATCAAACTCAAGAGGGAAGGGGGTACGGTGTCCAGGCTCCCGCAACGATCTTGAAATCCGATCAGAAAAACGGGGGTTCTGGTTTCCATTATTTTATATAATAGGATGTTCCAGATCTTTGTGTGGATGTTCGATGGGTCAAAGAGCGCTGGAGTGGATGAAAAATCGGAGATCAAAATTCTTATTTCGATGTCTGTACTGGATGATAAAAGGTTGTATAAGCTTTGTGGGACAATCGAGAAAAATTAGCGGTACTATAAAAATAATTAATGAAGAGATATTTATTGAGACTAGCGAAAGGAACGAGAAAAGAAAACTCTAGGAAGTAAAGAAAGAAAAAAATCACAACATAAGCGGATTTTGTTTGCTAAAAATTATTATAACTTATCACTAACAATAAAATTCTCTCCATAAAAAAGAGCCACAAAAGTATGAGACAAGGAAAACGAATTTCCTAGCAGAATCTAAAGAGCTAATTTCTAGAAATAAGCCTTGTCAACCAATGGAAGTTCTAAAAGGTTCCGATATATTTGCACATTGGAAAAAAGGGCATGTTTATGTCGAGGATCAAGTCGAGCGAGTCTCTTGCATTCTGTGTAATCACGGCTCTCATCATGTAAAAAAAAAGAAAGGAAAAGAGATTGCGAGCACGTGCAGCTAAGAGAAAAAGAAAAATAAGTAAATATGCGGAAAAGATAAAGTAAGATAAGTTGTGGAGAAAAAGGAGGGATATATAAAAGTGAAAAAAATAGTATTTGCCCCATCCGAACAGATCAATAAGAGCACACAAAACCTCGCGCTCGCCACTCTCGTCGTAGACTTTGGTCTACGAAGAGCGAGAATTGCAGCGTAACCTACTAGAGATAACAACCCGCTCAGCAAGAAATTTACAAGGTTAAATCGTTGATCGGAAAGTGATTTGAGCGCAAATTTGACAGTCACAAGTGCAGAAGGGTGAAAATTAGAAGAAAAATTGGAAAAAATCGCCAAAATCCAGAGGTGAAACCGAGAAATTTTAGGTAAAAATTGATAGCAAAAGAATAAACTTTTTTCTTTGTTTGCTAATGATTCCTCCGCAAACTCAGGTCATGTCTTCTCTATCCGAAAGATCCGCATTGTAAAGCGGCACATGCAGCAATCCTGACAGAGAATTGGTCGGCTCCTTCGACGAGTTGGTGGACCATTATAACTTCCTGGAAGAAAATTTATTACTTCGGAGTTATATATCACCTCTATACCTTTAAATATTTACAGGCTGAAAGAATGTTATCAATATTGCGTTCTCTAGCTTTTCTGCATTTTACAGAATTTAAGATAAATATAAAAAATGCATGCTTTAGCTTACATTAGACAGTTTAAACGAAGCCATTATTTGCATAGGATTACGATAAGGACTTCCGTGAGGGTCTCGAGCCAAGAGAAGGACCCGAAGAAATCCTCTTTTGCTGAAACATATGCCAATCTGAAGAGCATCAAGCGCTGATTCTAAAACTGTCTTTGTTATCTGCCAAGCGCCTCCAGGCGCTGAGTTATAAATGACAAAATTGAACGAGCAACTGGAACAATTACGTCTAAGATTGCGCAAAAGGACCAACGTTGGATATCAAGACACTCTATGCATGAAAAACCTTTTGTCCAATATACTCGTACTCAAAGTTCTTTATATGAGCGCTGAAAAGACCATATTTATGTTTTATCTAGATTTTGCTAGCATTTTTCGCTACAAAAACGCCCATAACTCAGCTCAGCGTCTATAGGAGCTTGGCAACCACTGGTGAGAACGTAAGGAGAAACTTTGTATGAGCTTGAAATCACATCATTAAGCCAGAGTTTAGCCGCTGATTCTTTGATTCTTTTTTTTAGACTTGGTACGTTAAAGAGACTTCTCGTTGATAGGTTATGGCAGAAGTGTTACGACTGCCTTTTTTTCGGTGGAAATGTTCTATTTACCATTTGAGTAGCTTCAGGAAGTCGTATAGAGTTTAATAATAGAATCAGCGCATTAAATCCCATTACCTAGTTTCCAGCTCCATCTTAAGTTGGAATATTCGCCGTCACCTCGAGGAAGAAATATCTATTACATGCAATGTATTTGACGAATCTGAATAGACACGTGGCTTCAAATATAAGAAACAGTTACGAAAAACACAAAAATGAATATCAGGACCCGTGGCCGATCCCACATTAGTAACTGTGCACTTGCACCCGTTAGTCCTTCATTGTAAAAATTTCACTCGAGCGTTTTGAGCCCAATTTCTCTGTCTCGATATCACAGAGTTGTTTGAGTAATCGGTTTATAGGCTATCTGGAATGATTCAAATGACTTAGTATCGTTCCCTGCTTAGAAGGATTGAAAAACATCAAAGTTCTAAAGCTATGCTAAAGTAGTATTCCACAGATATGAGACATTTCTATCCGTCCTAATTCAGAGAAATTTGAAACAGGATGTTTTTCTTCAAAAGTTAGTTCATACAAAAAGTGCTTTACTCCTAGTTGAAAATCCCTCCAAATTTAACATACACTGAATTTCATGTTGCTTTGATAGATAGTTTGAAACTAGTTCGAAATTAGATGATTCTAGAAGCCTCATTATTTCATGAATATACACACGCTTTCCATGCTCAACATTACAGAACAATCTGATTTGTTAAAAGGACGATAGAGTATCTGCTTAACAACTCCATAATTCAATTTGAAAAGTAAATTAGTCAATTTTATTCAATTCTTTTCGTGTTCCCGAGTTTTTTTGTCGCATCAACATAAATAAATAGAAGTAAGCAGATAAACCATTCAACTTGCGATGATCTGAAGCGACATAAATTAATTCCAACTTGCAATGGCTCCATCTGTATGTTCCCACTAAAGGGTGATATATACCTGCCAAAAAATGTTAAGAACCTGGAAATTCTCAAGATTTTTTTGTTAGAATTGCAGCACCTTCTTAGCCCCATACTTTACGATCTCTTACTTTGCTATCTTAACGGCTCAAATGGTTCCAATGCGAGCAAATCATGATTACAATGCGGTTTCCATAATTTTTCTGGTTGAACACTCATGCAGCGGAGAACGTGGGCGAAACGCAAAGGATGACCGGCTGTCACGGACGCGCGAATTGTTGAAATTCAAACACTAAATGAAATGCTTTTGTTTTCCTACAATCATATTTCTCCTTTTTGTTTTAAATAGAGAAATAGGCTGCTCGTCATTTTTCTTCAAGCATGGGAGAAGATTTCGATGAGATTAATGACTTTCTGGGGAACGACTTCTACGATGAAGAACCTGTGATCGACAATGATAATGGTACAAATGTTCTCATAGTCGCACTTCTATTTTTGCTACGTTATCTTTCAGAGAATCCAGACGATCACGAATTAAACAACTTACTGGAGAAAGAGAACAAGGAGGCAGTGAAGAAACGCCATAAAATTGGGTATGTAGCCATTTTCTTCTACAGCTTACACTTCTTCTAATAACTTATGTGCAATAAATATCAAATATCAAATACCAAACATCTTTATAGACCACAACCAAAGCTTAATGAAGCTACGCTAACTGGGCCCAAAGGGATTCAAGCTTTGATGGATTCATTCAAAAATTACAAACCTGATCCGTCCAAAGATCCAGTTGGTTAATTTTCTTGATTGGCGTTTTGATCTTTGATTTTTTCTTTCAGTATGACAATCTAGATGTCATGCTGAAGAAATATGAGCACTGGGCACATGTCATGTTTCCGAAGTTAAAATTTGAAGACGTTGTAAGCAGATGTGAAGCACTCGGAGAAAAGAGAGCTGTAAAGGTTTGTTCCTTCTTTCTTCTTTATATTTTTCTTTACTTCCAGTTGTTTCTTTACTCCATTCAAAGCAGTGCTACTCCTACATACTGGATTCAGGTCTACATGACGAAATCTCGACTAGGTATGCCGCTTACCGATGAAGATTTTGCCCCGTTTAGGAAGAACAATAACCAGGTAACCCTTTCATTTCCTGTTTTTCGGTGTTGTTGATACCTTGGTTATCTATTTGAGATTATTTGGTCAAAATTATCCTCCTTTTTTCATGTTTATAACAATTTGTGAGCTTCGTTTTTATTATATTGCTAGCCACTAGGCCTCGGGCAGATTTCACGCGATTTTATTGCCTCGCGATTCTCCAAACAAGACAACAGTTGCAAGTCTCCCTTGCATGCCAATTATTTTGCATCCGGTTGTGAAGTTAGCCACGATTGGTCGTATCGAGAACTATCATGACCAAAATACGAGGTGATGAGCATGCATTGGACTCGTAAGTTGTCTCGTTGTGAGACTCGCGAGGCGATGAGTTCGCGTGAACTCTGCCCAAGTCCTTACTCTTCATCTATCCATCGTAATGTTCCGTTATTGAAGTTTCGGATTTGGTAGGTACAAGCGCCTTCTTTTGCACCGATTAGGATTTCATCATTCAGATTCATTCTTGAGAGAAGCGTAATTTTACACTTCACGTTTAATATCTACTTCCTAACCCTGATGCTCACACTTTCACAACTGGAGATATAGACCAGGTGCTCTAAATAGGGTACAATCTGCTATTTAGTCTTAGGGATCGTTCAGACCGCGCACGAAGGCGCGTCTCGTCTCGTCTCGTTTATCTCGACACACACACACACACACACACACACACACACACACACACACACACACACACACACACACACACACACACACACACACACACACACACACACACACACACACACACACACACACACACACACACACACACACACACACACACACACACACACACACACACACACACACACACACACACACACACACACACACACACACACACACACACACACACACACACACACACACACACACACACACACACACACACACACACACACACACACACACACACACACACACACACACACACACACACACACACACACACACACACACACACACACACACACACACAAGCGCCTTTGTGCGCGGTCTGAACGATCCCTTAGTACGGCATTCACTATTTACTTTGCTTTCGCGATCTCTCTTGGCATCTCTACGTTGCTTTAGGCGCACGAGCTTCGGCATGATGGCCGCGCGGCTATCGGGTTGGGATGATACTACACACTTCAACCCGGAAAGTTTAGAACGTTTTGCACGCTTGTACCCATGAAGCTGGTTTCTTCATTTTCCCTGCTTCTATAATAAAAACTTTGGGCCTGTCATCATATTAGATCTACCATGCGTGGTTTCCTTGGCTTTCTTGAGCCTCCGGAATTGCGTGCACGCATTTTTACAAGTTTTCCCGCACATTTTATCATGTGAATCTCCTATGAGTGGCCGTAATTATCAAATAACCCAGCGGATTCCACTACCCATTGGGTAAGCGAAAACGGTGCTACTGAGTTGGGTCGATACCCACAAAAAGCACTGCTGAATTCGCGAACCCATTCTCCGTGAATGTCGATCTCGTGGGTTAAAGACAGTGGCTTGAGAAAATTTTGGGTGCGAGCTTTCCAAACCGTGGCCTTCTGGATACGTTGAGTCCAGTGCTGTGCTTGAAATGTCATAAAAGTGCTTCTTACGGCGTTTTCCTACCCTGGCGATAGCTTAAGAGGACGGGCGAGGGATTGACATTAGCATCGCAATTGGCTGCCTGAAATCAGACACTTACCGCCAAAATGGGTGGATTTACAATCTCCTGCAGCCAGTCGCTGTCAACAGCCGGAATCCCTCGCCCATCCCCTCTAGCTATCTCCACGGTAAGAAAACGCCGTGAAAAGCACTTTTTTGACTTTTCAAGCACCGCACTGGACTCAGCGCATCCAGAAGGTCATGTAGGTGTGGAAAGCTTGCAGTCGCAATTTTTCCGCACCACCGCCTTTAAGCCTACCCATTTTGAACCCAGTGGGTTTGCGGAACGCACTGGGCTCGCTGATACGGTTACAAATTCTCCATGTCTAGATCATCGATGACGCGGCCAATGATGATGGTACAACCATAATTAATCGTGAAGAAGACGAAGATGATGAGAACTATTATGATCCTTTAGAGTCCACTGTGGAAAAGGGTATGTATTCTATCTCTCATCAAGCAAGTTTGAGTCTGCGTGTTTTCCTTTCAGAAAAGACGAAATCTCAAAGGGATGTTACTGATACAGAACATCAATCGGCTTCTCCTAGCGCGCTTGAAATAGATGAAGACATGATGGAGGCAGCAAATGAAGCTGCAAAACTTGCCGCAGAGGAAGAGGCGAGGCGAAGAGAAGAAGAAGAACTTGCATTAGCAGACGAAGTCATGGAAGATTTTGACATGTATTGATCTCGAATATCTTGCTGTACATTTTTACTTAATTATAGAACTGTTGGTGTCTTACCGCCGTTACAGACTTACTAAACTTTAGCGTATGGCTTGGCTACTGCAGATATCACTTTTACCGTTGTCACCCTTATTACCATTGTCAAGAGGCAGTGTCCCAGCAAAGTGGGAGTCTCGCGCTATAAAGCGATAATTGAACATATAACGCCTCGAAAGCGGCTGGAACCCCGCATTCCGCGCAGACGCCGCCCAGTCGCCGACTGTAACCACCTGCGTTCAGACCGCACATCGCACATAGTTTTGGCTTAGGGTCCTACGAGGCTGCGTTCATACTGACCCGGAAGTTCAGGAACAGTTCCAACACAGCGTTCAGTCCGAGCGCCGTGCTGGAACTGTTCCCGAATTTCAGGATCTGTATGAACGCAGCCTAACTAATCTGCGCTCCAATCTTGGCGAATTCTGCTCCACAAGTTCGCTCAAAATTGATGGGTCAGGGAGGATGGTTTGTGACATTTTTGGGCTCCTCAAGCATACTTTTGGAACCAGAGGGGCGGATAAGTTCAAATAAGCGAATTATTTTCATAGAATTGCCGGAATGCTACCTAAATGATCATGCAAACAGCGCTGCAGTCTCTTTTTCCACTATCACGCTATCGTATCGGAAATTGCGACGACCGATACATGTTTTCTATTAGGGTGATCGAAAAGTAATGGGACACCTAATGAATAAATGTAGTTTTCTCAAACAAAAAATCAACTGGATGTCCAAGTTTTGGAAGATGTTGATACATATCAAAAGCTTCTGATCGAGGTCTCTCGATGGGGACTGTCCCAATGGCGCCGTGTTTATTATTTTTACAGTCGAGTAAATTATCCGCTTAATATAGTGTGCTTACACAGAAGGTGAAATGCAGTGAAATTTGCGCGTGAATAAACAGCCACGCCAGTACTGCCGGTATTTTGCGCGCGCAATTGACCGGCGTCACAGTCGAAGCTATTTGTTCACACAAAAGCTTTATCGCATTTCACCTTCTGCGCAAGCACACTGTATTAAGCGAGAAATCTGCTCGACTGTAAGTGCTTAAAATCTAGGTTCGTTACCAAATATTTTCGAATTTGAAGCAGCAACGACGCAGTAAAGCAAGTGAGTTTGTCAAAAATATATGAGTGGGTTAAGGTACTGTCACCAAATCCACGGTAGCCTGATGGTCCCAATGCTTGCAACAGACTAGCTTTTTCTTTAGTTGAACAGTCCCGTAAATTGTGCTCATGCGGCTTCTGTTAATTGCAATAAAGTGCTACTTATTGTTGAAAAATCGAGAGGAATCTGAATAGTTTGGGATTGTGACCAACGAAGATCGCATCGATAGCTGTAGCAAGTACAGTACTACTTGGAAGAAATCACAATTTTAGTCTCAAGTTCGTTGGCGAGAGAGAAAAATGCAATATTTCAATATTTATACTCTCTCCACTGGGAAAAACCAGTTTTGTTGCTAGAAAAATTCGTAGAGGTATTGTGACAATCAACTGTAAAGGATTAGGCCTGTATTCCCATACAGGTTTTTTTCTTCGTTTGCTGAAGAACCGAATAATGATTTCGTTGCCAAGTGCACAGCTCACATCCCGAAAACGGTCTGAAAAATGTTTTGCAAATTTTTTCCGGAAATGAGAATATTGCATCCGTTCCCAGCTATACACTGCGTCGTCGATTCTGAATTTAGTGTTAACCAAGAATTTGAGGAGAAGAGAATCTGCAAGTCTGCGAAGAAAGTTTACTACAATTCATCCGTACTCACAATCACAAGTTTTTAATCCATGCTATAATAAATTTTTTCGGTATTCATGCGTGCTCTAGAGAACTTCAAACTTGGGTAAAAAAAATTTGCATAACAGATGATTTTATCCGTACAAGTTGACATTTTTTGCGCAACAAATGAGAGAGATACCCGCTCATAAGAACGTAGACAGTCCGCAATGTAGTCCAACGCAAGACGCATTTACAAACCTTCTGAGTGCATATTTATTTATCGTATATATCTCAACAATGAATGTTCGAAGATTCAGAAACATCTCAACTATTTTATCTTTCGCTTATTACCTCAAAAGTTTGGTAAAAAATAAACACGAATTGTAAATTTGAAATTTAGTGTATATAAAAATATGATTTAGTATACAAAGTAATGGAGCTAATCACAGCAATCGATATTAGGTAAAACGATAAATTGAGTCCCGCTTTGTATAAACAGGAAAAAAATCCGGTTGAATTTCGTGAGTCCGCGTCTGTACATGTTCGTTTTCCTTGTTAGTTCTTAAGAAAGTCATACCGACATAAAAAAGAATTCATTCATTTATTGCATGTTGCTGTCGGCCGTATAAATGTTATCGGTATTCATGCGTAGGAGACCAAGATTTCATTCACTGCCACACAATTTAAAAAAGTGGTAAGTGCTCTTTTGCGCACTATGAAATTATTATAATGCGATCTGACTGTAATCAAAACATTATAATATCAGCTTCAGAACTATGAAATACTTGAATAGAATGATCTGTTACCGTCTCATTAGCAAAAAAATCATTTCTCCCAAATATTCGTTTTTTTGCAGATTTTCACTGGTTTATAAATACTAAATATCGAGTTGAACTCAAAGCAGCGTCCAGGCAGAACCTCGCCTTTTCCTTTTTGCCTTATCCAGGCTTCTTCATGGCGCTGATTCCAAACATGGCACTCGAAATGCGAGAATTCCTCAAACAACCCCTTTTTTTTGAGATGATTTGTGAGAAGCCTCGACGAGTGTTTCTATTGCAATCCTTGTCGAGAGCAGGATTAACAGGTAGACACTACGTGTTCCATCGTGTTCGCCATGTGAGAACACGTCAAGGATTGAGGAGATTTCGTTCAAGTCTCGAGGACCACGCCCACTTCCTCAAACGGCCCGCCCCTTTGAAGGACTCTTCTCACTCCTTGACGTGTTTCACGTGGCAAACACAATGGAACACATAGTGTCTACCTGTTAATGCTTGCTTTCGATAAGGATTGCATTAGAAGCACCCGTACAGGTTTCTCACAAAATTGTCAAAAATGGGGTTTTTGAGGAACTCACGCATTCTGAGTACCATATTTGGAATCAACACCATGAATAAATGGGCCTGGATAAGGCAAAAAAAGAAGTCGAGATTCTGCCTGAACGCTGCTTTTAAGCACGTTTGCCAAGCTGAGAAATCCGCTCGGCTTCAAATCAATAAATTTTTCGCAAAGCATCAGACGAATCTAAAAATACCTGGTAAAGTTCAGAGTTAATCAATTGGCATCGTAAACTCGTAATATAATTCTATAACGAAACTTGTCAGTGACACTGATCAGCAAAACGCAATTATAAACAACGTATTCCTTGAAAGCAACGCCTCTATAGCAATTTCTACGTCTTACCATTCCTATCTATATTTTCCAAGTTCACGTCGGTAGTGAATATTAAAAACCCATACTATCTTCAATGGTGTACAACAAGTGGACTATCTCCTAAATCCTTTCTTCTTTACTCTTCTGTTTTGCCTAGTATCCTTGGATCCATAAATGCGATAGGTAGAGAAATTTCTTTGACCCCCTTCAGTTTAGGGCCGGCTTCTGGCTGACCCCTTTCACCTGAGGTTGAGACTAGAATCAAGGCAAACGGCAGAATCAAACGGGTGTTACAACACTTTTTGTTTGGAAAGGAAACGCCAGCTGCTCTTTTCCTCAGACATCAATACTGCAAGAAAGTATCGAAGCAATAGCGTTTTGCTGAAAAAACGCAAGCTTGAGACCTTCTGCGCACTCAAAGTGGCGTTGATAACGAAAAATAATCAAAAAATAAAAGGATGTCTGCTTCTTTGAATAGTTAACATTGTATCAATGAATACACACTGTTGCAAGAAAGAGATGAGCAACAGTAGAAAATCTGGACTAGGCGGTGATGGATGCATGTTTACTGGCAAAAATCGTACCATTTCTCCTTTTATTAGAGAGAATAATAACAAATAAAATAGCAGCTAGATTATTCGTTTCTCAAGCTTTCAAATCATATATAAAATTCGAAGAAAACCTTCTTGGTTTGAAAATATAATTACTCAGAATTAGCTGATATTGTAGCTAGATAAAAAAAAACTGCTCGTATCTCGCTTCACAGAGAAGCTAGAAAAAATAGACGGTCTACGTCGATTCCTCGTTTTCTTAGTATACAAAGTGTTGGTGCACAAAGTTTACCCTATCCAAAAAATTCTTGCTCCGGCGACCCATAGAAAGGCATTTTATCTGGAATCATGTCCATTTTCAATAGCAGATTTCTGCCAAACAAAAACCTAATCACTGCTGGTTATCTATCTCTAAGAAAGAAAAAGTCTTCATTAACAAACCTAAACCGTGGATTTCCTCGCAGCATTCATTTGGAGAGCAGAAAGTGAGGGCACAAAATCAGTTGATATATGAAGTACATAAAATTCCTCATATCTCGCGGCACAGAAGACCTAGAAAAAGGCGATGGTCTACGTCGATTCTACAGGGTAGCCGAAAAGATATGGGTGCCATGTTTGATCGTGTCTCATCGTTCGTTGGCTGGCGCAAAGAAAATCATTTTGGCTCTATAGTTTGCAACAAGCGGTCGTCTAATTACCAAGAAATTATGAAGCTGTGCCCCCACCGCGGAGTCATTGCCCGCTTGGCTGGACACGGCGAGTCCGCGGCAGCTATTGCAAGGAAGCTAGGCACGCCTTTAACGTCCGTCCAGAAAATTATCAAACAGTGGAGAGAAGAAGGAAATGCTGCTCCAAAGCCGAAAACTAGTCGTCCGCGCAGGATTCGAGGAATTATCAGAAAAAGGATTTGCAGGAACGAAAGGAGGTCAGCCTGAACAGCATCGCGAAAAACCTGAACATAGCACGTTCGTTGGTTCAAGCCATAGTAAAAGATGAACTGGGACTTCGCAGCTACCGAATGCTTATTGGACACCAACTGACCAGCGCAGCAAAAGCCAGTGTTTGGAAAAGTGCAGGAAATTGTCGGAATTTTTTGAGGTGCGCCGCCGTGAGGATGTCTTGTTTACGGATGAAATGCTTACCATCGAAGGGTGTCGGAATCCCCAAAATGACCGTCAGCTAATCAGTCCAAGGGATAAACAGTCACGGAAGCGAAAAATCACTGGAAAGTAACTATTTCCTCCAAGTCTGATGGTCTGGGCAGGAATCTCAGCGAACGATAAGACGCCGCTTGTTTTCATGCCGAAAAATGTCAACATCAACGCCACGTTGTACCCAGAGGAAGTTTTAGAAAAGTACGTCCTTTCATGGAAAAGAAGTCATCCACAAATGATATTCCAGCAAGCCTCGGCACCGGCACATTCAGCGAATTCGACATTGAGGTATCTTTCAGCCAACCTAGATGATTATCTGCCCAAGGATCTTTGGCCGTCCAACAGTCCTGATTTGAATCCGATGGACTTCTCCGTGTGGAGTGTGCCAGATAATAGTATGAAGGGAAAGAATATCATAAGTCTGGAGTGCCTGCGCAACGAATTGGAAGGTGCCTGGACAAAAATTGATACTGATTACCTGCGCCGCAGGTCGCCTCGGTAAAGACAAGACTCCAGGTTTGCGTCAGGGTCAGAAGAGGCCATTTCGAACAATTCCTCTAGACATCAATATGCAAGCTTTGTTTTTGGCAGGGACACAGTAAAGGTCAGGATTTAGTGTCAGGGCCCGGCACAAGGTGGGCAAACGGGGTTTTCCAAAACGAATACCCCTTTGATCCCAGTAAGTTTTACGAATACTCCCTTGAGCCCAAAAATGACGTTTTGTGCTTGTGCGACGAGATTACCGACCACACTTCGCCTAAAAGCGCTCAAAAGCGCCCAAATTGCTCAAATTCCTCATATTACTCAAATTGCTGTACCAAGATAGGAAACAGGAAGAAAAATAAGCAGTAAAAAGGATTAGCGAATGAGAAAATATCAAAGAAACGCAGTCATAGGAATGAGAGACGCCGTTCCCGCGCGTATCGATTGGCTGGGGCGCGCTTTCCGTCTTAGAAAGCTAGGCTGCTGATGCGGTTTTGGGCTCTAACAAGGACAAGAGGAGGAGCTTCGGAACCAAAATTTCACCATGTAGTAAACTTTAGGTGTACAACAGATTTATGTAAAAATTTTGAGAAAATTATGTGAATTGAGAGTTTTGCCGACCTCAGGTGGGAATTAGGTCGGCAAATGCCGACCTAATTTGGAAATAAGTTAAGGAAACTCTTCACTCACATAAGTTTTTCATAATATTTCATACTTTATTACTTAGTCCTATTGCGCATATACACACCGAAGCCCGCGCGATTTCATTACCTCTGCGTTGCAAACGAGCCATTTTTCCATTTCTTTGGTAGCGCAAAATTTCCAGAAAAAAGTTTGCCACAACCTTCAGTCACATAATTTCTCAATGAAACTCCTCAGTTAAGTCCTGCAAGCCCGTGTGCATGTACTTACCAAGTTTCATACCATATGGTTCATCTGCGCTTTCCAAAGGAGCCGTTTAAATTCACATTTTCATTTACCAGTTTTGCGAAATTCTCGGAAAAAATGCTAATTACTCGTTCCGTTCACATAAGTTTTTCATAATTTTTCATATTATGTTTCCACTAGCCTCTGTCCGTTCGCACACAAAATTTGGTGCCATATCGTTGCACACACACTGAGAACTAGTCATGTATGCAGTTACAAATAGCATCGCTTGGGCGACGTCGCGCGCGGCACTTAGCGACGGCGCGGTTTGACGCGCGCGAACTCCAGTGTTCGCCTGTTGAGGCACATAACATGTCAAGATAAGTAGCGAGCATGAACTACCAATTTTTTTCCGGGGCTCTGCCCCGGACCCCGCAAAAACGATTTCCCCTTTGCTTTTTGCCCCAGAACGATTTCCAGCTTGTCATTTGCCGACCTCGTGCCGGGCCCTGTTTAGTGTTTGGTGACAAATTTACGTTTGTTGGTGCAACGCCCATACTTTTCGGCCACCCTGTATATGACTTCAGCTTTCGAATGGCATGTAACTTGTTGAGACATTTTGCTTTCAGGGCTCACTTACCCCTTTCACCTTACAAAGATGGGAGTAGCAGACCCCGTTCACCTGGAGAGGGCCCGGCTCCCCCTATCGCACCTACTCTCAGATAATCGCCGGGGGCAAGCGGCCATGCAAATTTTGTGCAAGCGGGACCGGAAAAATAGTTCGCTAATTTTTTGTGGTCCGCTTGCAGAAATTTGGAATAATTTTGGCCAATTTTTAGACGAACGCTCGAAGATCTATCGCGGTTTTTCTATACATAAGTTGCGGCACAGTGGCCGCATTCTCGCGGATTTTCCGCGAGAACATGCAAAATTATTGAGAGCCGCACGGTTCTTTTTGAAGGACCGCACAGCCCTCAGGTACTTTCCGCTGAAAGAAAGTACCCCAAACTTGGGTAATAAAACCATCGATGGCACCTCTGCCACATAGAGTCTCATCTTTTCTCGGCGTACGCCCGAAACTGCGTAAAAAGAGTCTGAGCGCCTGCTGAAAGTTTGGCCAGCGCTCGCTGAAAGAGATTGTTTGACGAGCGCTTGCAGAAAATTTTGTATTGATGCCCGCTTGCAGAAAACGCAAATACCGCCCGCTGAAGATTTGGCCACGCCCCGAAATCCTGCTGACCGCCTGCAGAAAAGCGCGAGTTTGCGGACCGCCTGCCCCCGGCGATTATCTGAGCTCAGACAATCGCCGGGGGCACTCAGACAATCGCTGGGGGCAGGCGGGCACCGTAAAAATAGATTGCTGATTTCTCGCACCCCGCTCGCGGATTTTTTGCAAAGCAATCAGGACTTTTCGGAAGACCGCTTGCTGAGTCAGCGGATTTTTGAGAGACCGCCTGTTGAATTTTTTTTCGCTCTTATCTTTTGCAGATATATTGCTGAATCTCTGAGGAATCGAGAATTCAGCAAGCGGTCTTCCGAAAAGTCCTGATTGCTTTGCAAAAAATCCGCGAGCGGGGTGCGAGAGATCAGCAATCTATTTTTCCGGTGCCCGCCTGCCCCCGGCGATTGCCTGAGCAGGCGGGCACCGGAAAAATAGATTGCTGATCTCTCGCACCCCGCTCGCGGATTTTTTGGAAAGCAATCAGGACTTTTCGGAAGACCGCTTGCTGAGTTCTCGATTCCTCAGAGATTTAGCAATATATCTGCAAAAAATAAGAGCGAAAAAAATTCAACAGGCGGTCTCTCAAAAATCCGCTGACTCAGCAAGCGGTCTTCCGAAAAGTCCTGATTGCTTTGCAAAAAATCCGCGAGCGGGGTGCGAGAAATCAGCAATCTATTTTTTCGGTGCCCGCCTGCCCCCGGCGATTGTCTGAGTAGGCTTGGATCTCAACAAGTTCTTTTGCTTAAATTCGAAACGTTCAAAACGTTAGGCCGCCACTTACTAATAAATCCTTGACCTCTCTTGGCCTACTAATTCACTCACAACATACATACTAACAATGCCGAGATTAAGAAGAAGCTTGGAAATTATTAACAGACGTTTTGCTGATGTCTTTCTTTATGCATTAATGTGGTATTCTATTATGCATATCTCCAATTCCTCCAGTTTTCTAACATCTCATTCCCTTTTTTGTTATTATCGTTCACGTGTTTCTACACGTATAAGTAAATAAATAAATAAATAAATAAATAAATAAATAAATAAATAAATAAATAAATAAATAAATAAATAAATAAATAAATAAATAAATTTGTCAATATTACGAAAATCCGGAGCATATGTAAAAGGAATTTTGTTGACACAACGAAGGGCCCTGCTCATTATAACCATTATTAAGGTATGCAAGAAAATCGTTTTTGTAGCAAACTACTTGGAAAAATTGCAATGAAGTAAATCACCTCAGCGAATTGTAAAAAAAACCTTATGTTTTTGCACATGCTAGTATTTGAAGAAGCACCTTATGGTTACATCGATAGCTTTCTTGCATCTCTATATGAACCTCGTTTCAATTTGGCACATATTTCTCAGCATTTTGTAGAAGTTGATTTTGCAGGTCATTTCTGATCCTAATCATATGCTCATTCATTGTCATTACTCTCTACACGCAGCGAGATGGCACAAAACCAAGAGCAGAGGTAAGAAGGATTTTTTGTTTTTGGGATAATTGATGAGGCAAAGGACTTGATTTTGTGACATCATTAACTGCCTAGAAAGGTTGAAAATTCTAAGATTGCTTGTCTTAGCTGCACACATAGAATCAGAAAATATAAAAAAGGGGATTCATGATTTTCCTTTCAGTGTAACAAAATTATTTACATTACAAGATTATTTACAAAATTACAAAATGAACAACATATTCTGAGGTAGCAAGGGAAAGTCACGAAGTCGTAGTAACCGAAAACTATAAGCTGCATTCTGCTTTCTTTTTCTGCAGAGCTCTTTTGGGAGAGAGTTAGGAGCATTTTTCAAGGCTAAAAAGTGAATGGCAGGGATAAAATCAACCGTTACAGTCTTTCTTGACCTTCAAATTGTGCTATGCAGAATTTCTTCGTTTTTTCAATAGTGATGTTTTTGTTTGGATTCCTTTGATGCTTGCTTGAAAATCATCAGAACCTTTAGTCCATGGTTTTTACCTATCTTGACTATTGCGATTTCGTTTTGGACATTCAAAAAAGTTTTGATAATAGTTGGATAGAGTAAACACAATGTTGTAAAACTCATTTTTTGGCATCGATAGCTGGTTTTCCAGTATTTTTAGAAACAAGTTTTCCAAAAGTCTTCACGTTTGCGAAGTTGTTAAACAAGAGTTTCAAACACTATGAAATCTTCGCAAATTAGAACTTTCGGAATCGATTATGATTGAACACTGATTTTAACAAACAAATGAGTTTCTACCGCCTCAAAATACGATTTTGAAGTTTTCGGGTGCAGACTGGTATGCATTGAAAAAATAGAATTAAGAGATTTTTTCTTCGAGGCCTTTACGCATCAGAAAGGAAAAACAACTATCAGAACGAGGAGAATAAGCTGCGTCGAACGACACCCTAGTTGTCTGCCGTCTGATGATCTACGAGGTTTGGTATAAACAAAAATCAAATTTGGCAGCATCAAAATGATAATTTTAGAAAATTTGGAAAGCCAGCTATCGATGCTAAAAAATGGTACTATTCCACATAAGTTGACCCAAAAAATGAAAATCGTGAATTTCGCTAAAACTTCGTCTAGGGGGGTTATTTGGTACGCTGAACACGAATATGATGTTTATTTCGTGCGACAGCGCCATCCGGTGGAGTTACGGTAGGATTACGGTAGGGGTCAAAATCACGGATTTGCCCGAAATTTGGCCCAGAGGGGTTATTCGACCCGCTAATGCCAAATATCACATTGGTTTTGAACCGTAGCGTCATTTTATCGAGTTACGGTAGATACACGGTGACGGGTGTAAAACATAGTTCATCCCGAAACGGGTGTGTGGCGATTTGGATGATCGTGAAGCTTTGCACACATGACCACCGCTGCGCGCTACACACTCTGCTGCGGCTTTTGCCTAAGCAAAACACAGGGGAAAGATACATTTGCCGATTTGTGATTTTGACCCCTACCGTAAACCTACTGTAACCATGCAGGGAGACGTTTTTGTGCGGAAAAAGTGTGACATTTCTAATCAGCATGTCGAATAACCCCTCTGTGCAAAGTTGCAGCGAATTTCGAGATTTTGACCCCCTACCGTATATCCACCGTAACTCGAGAAGATGACACTACAGTACGAAACCAATGTGATATTCGGCGTCAGCGGGCCGAATAACCCCTCTAGGCCAAGTTTCGGGCAAATCCGTGATTTTGACCCCCTACCGTAATCCTACCGTAACTCCACCGGATGGCACTGTCGCACGATATAAACATCATATTCGTGTTCAGCGTACCAAATAACCTCCCTAGACGAACTTTTAGCGAAATTCACGATCTTCATTTTTGGGTCAACTTATGTGGAATAGCGCCCAAAAAATTGTAATACAATGCATGTCGCGGCTAGCGATGCACGCGCTCCTCAAAGCAGGAGGCCATAAGCACCGGTTGATTCGCACATCTGGTCGCGATTACAATACAGCCTCAGCTTCGCAATCGCCGTCGGACCCTTCCTTGCTGGCGCGTAGCCAACAAAACGGCTAAATAAGGCTGAGCGTCTCATTTGTTCGCCTGCTCACTTTCGCCTTTGTCTGTTATTTTTGTTTGTGATTTCAATACTGCATAATCGCGCCTTGAGCTCCCGCATTGGGTGTTTTTGTTGTTGACCAAGAGGTAGAAGCAGTTGCACAGGATTTTGGATTCAAGCGCAGTACGCGCAATGACGAAAGCAACCTTTTTTAAAATTGTCGTTGAACTAGAATTATCGGGAGCGGAGAGGGTGCACCCTTTTCTTCGGGACTGGGCGTCTGGCGACGGATCTGTTAGGTCTGGCCTCGGGAGGTTCATCTTTGAAGTAGAGTCTGACGGGATGCGACCGCTCTGTGTTTCTTCTTCTTTTACATGTTTAGTAGTTTTAGAATGTAGTGTAGTTTTTATGTTTAAAGATAGATGTAATTAATTTAGTCGGTCTCTTTTTCTTCGTCAGCGTTTACGCGCTAATATCATGTCGTTACACGAGTAGGGGTAGTCCTCGGCAGCGGTCGATGAGGAGTAGCTTACTTTATCGGACGCCCAACATCATGTAGGAGACAATAGGGATCTGGGATAGCTGAGGAGAGCACTTGCGGAAGGTGCTGATCCCATCGAGCCGCCACAATGCGTTTCGCTTACTCTACCTCACAATTATTGCAGCATTTCCAAAAGTTCGGAACGAAAACTTAGAAAAATTGCAAAAGTCAGGGTACTCAGACAATCGACCGGACCCGGTCTCCGAAGCAGAAATGGGAGGTCTCCGGAGCAGAAATGGGAGGGCTCCGGCGGACAAGTGGCAGACCCACCGCTGGGGAAACGCCGCGACCCTGCCATTTCTCCGGCGGAGGGGTCCTATTCGCTGTCTGAGTAGGTAAAACCAGGGCTGAAGATTCTGACGATTTTTCAAATAAACATTAAAAGAATCTGAGCAAAAACACACGGCTGGAAAAAGGGAAAAATTCGGCATGAAACACTTTTTAGAATGCTTGCCTATCTTTATTCTGTATGATTTGAGGATAGGTCTAAACACAAACTTTCGGACCGGCCTTTTTCCTCATTAAAATGAGAGATAAGCGAAGACGAATAATTATGCCTTTTATTTTTCGTTTCCGTTGTTCGCTTTTTGAAAAATCGCAGAGCGCAGACATTTCGCAGACATCGCAGTCACCCAAATGTCAAATTTGAAACTTGTTCCAGTTTGCACCTGGCAGAAATAACATTTCATCTACAGCCTTTCAAAATTCATAGATTTGAACGTTCTGGTCAACAGATGCTAGTAATCTTTTGCAGTTGTGTAGTCTTCCAGGTCCTACAAGAATCTAGAAGCTTTCGGGAATGTTAATCTCCGAGGGAAGTGGGTGCAAATACTAGATCTGAAGTCCTTGATTGTGCAACATACCGCATCTATTCCAAAACCAAAGAACACTGTTCTGAAGTCGCGAAGCTCGCGCATAATCTCGAATTTCAAAGCCAAATGGTAAAGCCGGATGATTGATATCTAATTTCCAGGAAATTTTGGAAAACTGTCAGTGCGTCGACGCGGATGGAAATACTTATGACTTTTGTTATCACCTACCTGAAGATAGGAGTATTCGTGCGAGAAGATTTTTTTGCAAACACTTACCAATAATCAAAAAATTTGGTGAGACTTTAGTGCCTGGATTGCATAAGATAAAGCAAAAGTTTGTCCTCTGCCAGAGGATTTGAAAGAATTTTACGTTGAGCATTGTTCATAAATAGCATAGGAAAACTTTGTGTCTTTTTCTTTCTTGAAGGAGCTTTTCTTCAACAAAAAAAAAACTTTTGTTACGCTCTGTTCAAGTGAAATGAAGTTGATGAGACTAAAGGCCTTCGTATCAGTTTGCCTGAAAACTAGTGGTTCAAAATTTCGAAAGTATCTCAAAGGCTTTCGAACCTCTACCTAAACTTACTGTTCCACCCTTCTCTTTCTCTTACTCAAATTACACATTGCCAATTTAGGTCTATTAGACACATACAAATTACCTCTGACTTGGAAACCATCTCCTCCAGTGTTCGTTACCGCATTCTCAGAAAATCATCAAAATGAATCTTTAAATCTTGTAAGCACGTTATGACAACTAGCACAAAATTATTTTGTTCTGTCGAACAAATTATTTGTTAAGATCAAAAGTGTTGCACAACACTTTATCAACCAACGCATGATAGTATACGATCTAGGAAATGTAGATCTTGATTTGTTCAAGGTAAATTATGTTTTCTCTGATTAGTTATCGCAATCATAGACTTCAGAGAACTTCAGAAAACTTCAGAGATGACTACACTCATTGAGGCAGGTTTGTTTCAGGAATGGAAATTTCTTGAATTTCGTAAATTCAACTTCGATGAATATCCCGCATACGTAAAGTCGCTAAGAGAGTTTAGATGGAAGCCGTTAATTATTGCGGTATTTCACTTTCGCTTTCATTTTTTTGAGTTTGATTTATCAGTTGGCAAGAAAGCTTTCGGATACGTTTGGACCACAACCGGGCATGCGAGAGCGCAAAATAGCAGAATTATTTGCAGGATTTGGGGGAGGAATTCATCTTTGTTTATTATTTCCCTGTGCAAGCAATCCATACAGCTTATGCACATATTTGTGCGTCTAACAAGGGAAGGATACTTGGTCGAAGAGGGGTTTCCATATGAAATGTGTACCATCTTATTGAGCATGGAACGCTGATTCCAAACCTGCTTTCCTTATCTACAAAGCGCTTCTTGGAAAGGACTTCAAGGAATTTCTATTGGTAAAAATTCAGTGGTTTGGCTAGGGTAAAGACAAGTGTTGAGACTTTCCGGTTCTTGAAAGAGTAATGACTGACTAGAGCTTATTGAAGGTAGTATTGCATGAAACGCCCTGGTAGTGATAATATCCCCATTCGAGCTCCTAGACTGCAGTTTGAATGATCTTACAGTAGCCGCGCGTTCGAATTTTTGCTTCAAGAAAGCAGATATGGAAAGTAGATTTGGAATCAAATCTTAAGCTCTATAAAACAGTACACATTTCATAATGAAATGCCACTTCGACCAAGTATCCTTCCCTTGTAAAAACACTTGAGAGCGTGGTAGCGTTGAGGAATTTTGTAGATTCAAGTTCCGTTAAAATCTATCTTTCAGAATTTCCTCCTCTATCTCCTCTAAAAGCTGGTTAGCCCTTGTTTGGTGTATTTAGGGTCTTTCCTCTGTCAAACAGCATGGATTATGTCCCATTTAGTTCTCATATTGAAGCAAAATTTTGCCGGAATTCAGTATACGAAAACTTTCCTATCAACTCAATGCAGCTGTTTTGACTTGACAAGGCTCGGTACAACCAGGCACTTGAGTTTCGGAAAAGAAATGCCCACGTATTTAAAGTCAGATTTTAATTCAGTCATATAGGATTACCCTATGTTGAAACAGCAAACAAAGATAGTGTAGAACAAGCAACACAATGAACACAAAGAAGAAAGAAACAAACAGAGCAAAAATAAAGTCAAGTGGGCATAGCGGAAGAATCTGTCTCTGTCAGAATACCATCACTGATCTGAAGATAACTCTTCAAGATAGTCTCAAACTAAGATAACTGTGCAGGAAAGAGTCCCTTTCTGATGAGTTTATCCATGCAATCGTTTTGAGCGTTTGATAGAAAAAACATACGAAAGAATCTTAACAATTTTTTGTTTTGGGGCTATTATACTAGTAATGCAGCTTCTCTGGTGCCTTCTTCAACAGTCAAGAAAGAACCAAAATTATAGCGAAAAACTTTAGCTAAAAACTTACATTTAAAGTCAAATCTCTAAACAGGATAGACACGGTGCGGAGGGAAAAATCAAACTAGATTTGGCAAGGTCAATGTAATATCCGTAATGTAAGACGAGTGATATAGAAGTTGAATGCAACCTCATGTTCGAATGAGTTTTCTCCCTCCGTCTCCTCAGAGCATACTGATCTCAAGATTATGCGCGTCATTTTATTGTACATGCTAAATTTTATCTTGTTTTTACAAAAGCTCGTTTATATCAAGGAAATCTAATTGAGCTAACCTTGATCTTGTATATTCCTGAAGTTTGAGGAAATACTCATTTTGGTCTTTTTTTCAAACTCGGATGCATCGTTAAGATGTGCAATATGTCATTTACATTTAGATATGGAAATTATATAATAGTGTTATGGCTTAGTTCCTTGTTATCCTCTTTGTGAACTCATATGCTATGCAAGTTAATGTAAGGTCTGCCATCTAAAGGGTGCACAAAGCGCCCTATGTATACCTTTTCAATGTTTATAAATAACGCCACCAAAGTAGCTAGATTCCAACCGAGAGTCTATTCAATTTATTACGCAATCTGATAATGCTTGCCTTGATTTGTGCCTGTTCTAACACATGTTACACGATTGTCATACCTTGGTCTATCTGTAGGCTTTCAGGAGGCTTACAGATTTGAGATTAAATCTAACCAGGTAAGTTTGCGAAAGGGATAGTTTTTCAGTTTCATTCACATTTCTTAGTCCAGGGCTGTGGTTAAAGGCAGTGGATCGGCAAATTCCAACAACTCGGGATTTTAAAGCGGTAGGTTCCTTGTCGCTCAACTATGAAAACAGTGCAATCCCATCTGCACAGCATGCTTTCCCTGCCGAGAAAATCGCTCTCGAACGTACACGCGCAGGCATCTTACATGCATCTGGACGAGTTGGCAATTTCCTTTTCACCATTGGAGGCTGCCCGCCGCAACGCTATAACCATTGGGTCCTGCCACGATTTAGCGTCATCGGCCTTGCTCCACTCGTCCAATATCAAAGGGAAGGGCATTAAAAACACTCATTTTCGCCGTTTTCAAGCGCACAGAGGTGGACTTTCGGGATCAACGTATTGAATAACCCCAGGTAAGCGCAAAGTTGGCAAGGTTGAGATTTGCTGAGCCACTGCCCTTAATTCCTTCAACACTTGACTACTAATTTCTATAGTCCAGAAATGTTTCAAGTTGTTTGCCAAACAACTTTGCGATAAAACTGAAAATGCTCGCTTATGTGGGAGTATCGGTTGTAGTAGTATAGTTAAAGGCGTTGACGTACGTACTTGACTAGAGAGCTGAACATTTTTGAGAAGTCATTCATTCTAGGAAATATTAGGTTGTACCGAAAGTTTGTTCGCACCATTTTCAAAAAATGAAGGAGATAGAAGCTAAAAACCAAAATCAGTCAAAATTTGAATTTTTCGTGTAGGGTCGTAAAAAATCGGAAACTTGCAGCAAAAATCGGAGCAGTCGATATGCTAGGTTCCTTCACCAGCTCTTTCTAACAGTGCAAAGTTTGCGCCGATTGAGCGTCTCTATGAAAAGTTATATGTAATTTCCCTGAAAAATGCCAAAATAAATCAAAACCGCCCTTTTGTATTGCTTGCTTGAAAATCATAACTTTTCATAGAGACGCTCAATCGGCGCAAACTTTGCACCGTTAGTAAGAGCTGGTGAAAGAACCTACAATACCGACTGCTCCGATTTTTGTTGCAAGTTTCCGATTTTTTATGACCCTACACGAAAAAATCAAATTTTGGCTGATTTTGGTTTTTAGCTTCTATTTCCTTCATTTGTAAACAATAACGAACAGGTCAGGTACTGGTGCAAAGAGCATGAGTTCCTCTCTTATGCAAAATTTTGATCATACGAACTCGTCGAGAATATACAGAGTTATGGATTTTTGAAAATGATGCAAACGGACCTTCGGTATAGCCTAATATCTCACATTTGTCTTCAAACTCAGTGTTTAGACTACGCAAAAGTCTTTTATGTTTTGAAAGAATATCATCCTCTTCTTATGTACACATAAGTGTACCCAATCGTGGCCAGCTGCTCCATTATCTTCTTATCATTTTCAAGTGGAATTTCTCTCATGTAAACTTTGACGAGTCTCTGCTTACTGAAGTCATTATGAAGTTTTTTCTGTAAACTCGGAATTTTTGCGTCATTATTGTTGTATCTGTTTTGAATGTTGAAAGTTCTGAACGGAGGCAGGATCAAATAGCAGATGCAACTTTTGTAGACGCGCTTTTTCATCCCGTACTGCATTGAATGCTTAGCTGGAAACCTTTCATTGCAATGCCGTCTCCTAGCAATTCATACTTTGCCGAATGTTACCCTGGAACTGAAGAATATACTCATATTGCAAAAGTCAAAGTACTGAGTTAAAAGAAAAATGGCTCTGGTTTTTCCTGTGCAGCTCAGCGCCACTTGGCTAACACGGTGCCATTGAGCTGTGAAGAAAGGAAGTTGGGCACGCTTTTTGTTCACACCTTTTATTCCAGTAACTTTTCAAACATCTCTTTTTTCTCATTGCGCTTATAAACTTCAGATCTGACCATGCGACTGGCCGTTTTTTGTAGACAAGCCACTCTTGGATTCCCGCGTTGTGCGTGACCATATCAGAGCCCGTTGATGATAGTCATGTCTTAAACTGCTTGTAACTGCTGGGGATGTCCGAGAGCGCATTTGTAGCTGAAAACGATATCTTTTTATTTTTACTTTTAGAAGCGACATGTGCTTACCCACATGCCAGCAGTGCTGAGCCCGCCTCAGAGCTTAAAGGCAGTGGCTCGGCAAATTTCAACCTAGTCAAATTTGCGCTTACCTGGGGTTTTTCATTACGCTAATCCTGAAAATCCACTTTTGAAAGCTTGAAAACGACGGAAATGAGCGTTTTTCAATGCCCTTCCTTGATATTGGACGAGTGGAGCAAGGCCGATGACGCTAAATTGTGGCAGGGCCCAATGGTTATAGCGTTGCGGCGGGCAGCCTCCAATGGTAGGAAGGAAATTGCCAACTCGTCCAGATGCGTGTAAGATTGGCCTGCGCGTGTACGTTCGAGAGCGATTTTCTCGGCAGGGAAAACATGCTGTGCAACCGGAATTGCACTGTTTTCATAGTTGGGCGATAAGGAACCTACCGCGTTAAAATCCCGAGTTGTTGGATTTTGCCGATCCACTGCCTTCAAATCATACTGCGGCAACTTTGCAGGAAACTCTTCTCGAGTTTGGTGCTATTTGGTACATGGATAGTTCCGTAGTTTTCAAAAAAGGTGATCTCAACCACGTCTATGAGCTTGTGAAATGTAGAGAAACTGTCAAAGAACGGTAAGAATTCAATAATGGTTTCGTGGTCAAAGCGCAACTCAGACCTCCTCTGTTGTCGTCGGAAGAAAGAGACGAACGCGAGAACCGAACACCGCTTGAAAGCGATTGGGACATTCCGCAGTATCGAGAAAATCTTGCTGAATGCAGAAAGGTAGTTGCTTCCTTACTCCTTCTCTTAACCGTTCGTATGTGAATTTGAAGATGTCTGAAGTAATCATAATTTATGCAGTCAAGAGGAGAAAATAAGGTAAACTGCTAAATTTCAAAAGAGGAGAAAAAGCAAAATTTTTCCATCACACTATACACGAAAAATGCATTGGTGGTTGATTTTAGAAATAAGGCATCGAACGTATCGGATTTTCATCTTTTTATCTACAATAGTTAACGTCAAATGAGTGATTGCCTTACCTTTTGAGCCATCTAATTGTCTTTGCGTTACTTTTTCCAACGTTTTATACAGGGTGGGGCAAAAGTCTGGGAGCCTAGTACCTTTTCAAATAAAACCAGAAGGAAAGTGCCTAGGAACAAAAAATTTGGTGCACACATAAATCTAACCTTTACTAATACAGGGGTGCTTTCAAATTTTGAGATTGCCTCTTCTGGCTTCAAAGCAGCCCTTTGAAATCTTGGCGAGTCCGACTGTCGTGGCACGCAGACAGTGGTGATGAAATTCGTCCCACGCCTTAACGGTAACTGCTTATTTCACGGTGCAATTATGCGATGTGATAGAGCAAGCTTTTGGCTACAACGCACTGCGAAGAAATTTTTTTTTCGCAGTGTTCAGGAAAAAAATTAAAATTTTAATTAAAGGCAAGTGTACTCGTATGCTGGAAATCTGGATGCGATTGCGCGAACGGGAGCGAAAAATCGTAATCTGAAAAGTATTGAAATTGCTTGATCGATCGAACACCAGTACACGCTTGCATAGAAGACTCATGGAAAGAATATAGCCTAGAATTCAGTGCTTGCTGTGCCCCTATAGCTTTAAAATTTATTTTAGAGAAAAATGGCCGCTGGCACGCAGCTGGTATTCGCAAATTTTTATTTTGCTTTTTTAAAAGAATAGTATCTGACAAACGTAACGGCTAAGAAATTGATAGCGCGAAGTCTCCTCTACATTATACGCATCGAAGTGCTTTAGAATATCCACTGTATCGTTAGTTACGAAATAAGTTGTGAAGAACAAAAATTTCTATTTTCTCGTTTTGCAGAGCACTTGTTTGATAAACCCAACTCCTACAAAAACATATAGCAAGCATTTTCAGCCAGCCATAGTGTGTTTTGTAGAGGATGATCGCAGCAACATGTGGCACAAATTTGGAGTCAAAATCATCGGTAGTTTCTTGATTTATAGCACTGCAAAGTAGGCTCCCAGACTTTTGCCCCACCCTGTACTGTTCTCTCGAATGTGACAGTGACTTTTGCCATTAGCCTCCTTTACTGCAAAATAGTGCAAGAGTGCCGGGATAGTACAATTACCCAGATTGCTTGTTAAGAAGGATTGTACTAAAATAAAGTCAATAAGCAAAACCTTAGTAAAGAAAAATCTCAAAGTTTTCCTGCTGAAAACTAATTCTGAGAAAAAATTGCAATGATTTGCGATGCCAATGATTTGTTTCTTCGCAGCATATCCTTCCCTTAGAGGCACTGATTGTTTGTCGAAGCTGAACAAAAACATTTCACTTGATGGAGAGTCACTTTCTAATTAATTAAAAATAGCAAAACAATCATTGCGCGGCAAGTCATTCCTATCACATGATCATTGCTTATTCTTAGTTGGTTCTATGTAGACGCAACCATAATAATTCGTTTTACAGGCCGCGTGTTTGCTTCATAAATACACGGGGTATGGCATCTATCCTGCCACTTCACCAAGTTAGTCTGATCGAGATCGCAATACTGGTGGCATCAGTGAGTTAACACTCTTACTTTAGTTATATACGAATACTTCCCAACAAACAAGGAAGAAATCAAGAAACCGAAAGCGAAAATGTACGATGCTAATCTGATTTTCGTTGCTCAAACAAAGGATACAGTTGAACAGATCTTGAAATGGTACTTGTTAAGGGCTTGAATTGTAACAAGTCACCGCACGCTTGCTAATTTGATATTTGGTTCAGGCTTGTGCTCTGCGCACTTGAAGAGGGCTGCATGGCAGGCATGGGTGGTGAAACATCTTTCTGCGACTTCAAAAATTTTTTCTCGCATGAACCAACATGCCACAGGTTGGTTGAATGCGTATAATTCGATGGAAAGGTTGGTGCGTAATTCTTGTACATCAAGCCAAACCGTAACACGTCATATTCTACCCGCAATATAGGTTGCGGGCAATTATTCGATAAAGCAAAGTAAGCTCTATTATTCGAAAGCTTGCACTATCTTCAGTGCACAAGTTTGAAGGCAATAACTAAAAGAATTCATTTGTTTTGGAACTCGACAAAAATCGAACCTCCGTTCAATCTTGCTTATACGCTCCACATCAGACATTCATTTGAGAAGAAACGATTTTTCAATTTCTTCACCAAATGCTGAACCCTTCTCTTGCTAGTCTACACATAAATAAATTTGAGTGTTGATAAAGCGATAATTAGTGTGTTCTTTATAGAAAACTAGCTGGCTTACCCGGCTCCGCCGTATCCGGACCAAACTTGGCACACATACACTTCGGGCCCCGGCGCGTGTCACAGTCCACTTTTCGTTATCGATCGATGTCGATTTTACCGATTTTTATCGATTTTTTCGCAGAGTTCACCTACAGGGCTAGGAGTTGGCACAGGGGGGAAGTGAGCATGGGGATTCCGAATACAATATTAGTTTTCAGAATTATCGGTTACTTTTATTGATTTTATCGATTTTTTGTAAATTTTGACATGCGAGGCTGGGATTTTGTACAGGGGGTAATCGAGCATGCTGATTACGAACACAATATTAGTTTTCAGGATCGTCCATTACTTTTATCGATTTTATCGATTTTTTTGTAAAGTTTGACCTGCGGGGCTGGGAGTTTGCGCAGGGGGGTAATCGAGCATGCAGATTACGAATACAACATTAGTTTTTGGAATTATCCATTACTTCTATCGATTTTATCGATTTTGCAAAATTTGAGCTAGGGGGATGGAATTTGGCACAGGGGTGTAATCGAGCATGCTGATCACCCCCTTGGGGATGATCAGCATGCTCGATTACCCCCCTGTGCCAACTCCCAGCCCCCTAGCTCAAATTTTGCAAAATCGATAAAATCGATAGAAGTAATGGATAATTCCAAAAACTAATGTTGTATTCGTAATCTGCATGCTCGATTACCCCCCTGCGCAAAATCCCAGCCTCGCATGTCAAAATTTACAAAAAATCGATAAAATCAATAAAAGTAACCGATAATCCCGAAAACCAATATTGTATTCGGAATCCCCATGCTCGATTACCCCCCTGTGCAAACTCCCAGCCCCGTAGCTCAAACTTTGCAAAAAAATCGATAAAATCGATAAAAGTAATCGATAATCCTGAAAACCAATATTGTATTCGGAATCCCCATGCTCGATTACCCCCCTGTGCCAACTCCCAGCCCCGTAGCTCAAACTTTGCAAAAAAATCGATAAAATCGATAAAAGTAATCGATAATCCTGAAAACCAATATTGTATTCGGAATCCCCATGCTCGATTACCCCCCTGTGCCAACTCCCAGCCCCGTAGGTGAACTCAGCAAAAAAATCGATAAAAATCGATAAAATCGATATCGATCGATGACGAAAAGTAGCCTATGACACCCGCCGGGGCCCGTAGTGTATGTGTGCCAAGTTTGGTCCGGATCGGTTCAGAAATGGAATTTTCTATTCGGAACATACGTACACACAGACATACATACAGACAGACAGACAGACAGACAGACATACAGACAAACAGACATCCAGCTTTATATATAAGATTTGGTGTGCGGACCGATCAGCGCCAAACCTTTGCACACATGTATTCGACACCGGTCCACCCGTAGACTAATTTTCGCGGCGAAAATCGTACTCCTTTTATTGATTTATCGATTTTGAAGAAAATGAACCGAATGAATGAACTTTCGTGTAAACAACAGCGGTGCAGCTCATTTCCATTCCGCGACGAGGGAGAGGTACAACGGCGGTGCGCTTAGCAAGTATCTGCCCTGCGTTACAAAGAAACAAAATGAAGCCAAAACGCGAATAAGTTGAACCTTTAGGGTTGCGTACCAATCTTACTCTTAGTTGAGCCAGTTGAACCCACGGTGCAGGCGAAGCTGGGCATGTCAGTTAGTGATTTATACTACAAGCACTTAGATGGCATAAAAAATTGGATAAGGAGAGCCACACTTGACATTTGCCGAAGATTAGGCCTTGAAGGTTAGAAATCTAAAATGGTACTTTAAAAGGCTTATAGTACACAATCAGCGTTGAGCTCAGCATTGCTTTGGTAAAAACTTGAATCCCTTCTATTGACAAAGTATTCTGTGCACAGGTTTATTAAGTGATCTTTATCGATCCAATCAAAGTGTGATGTTTCGACGCCTTCGTCTTGCCTGCAAATGATTTAAAGTGTCATATGTAGCTCCACGCCATCAAACACCCTCCCTAATCTTGCTAGTTCTTGACTATCGCCTGACTTACATATTGCAAAAACGCAGCGCGCAAGATGAACATAACGAGAGATCACCATTATGGGAATTTCCGGCACCGGAAATGATGGTCACGGCGGAAGAATGAATAATACCCTAGATGACCATCGGATGTTATCTGATGTTATCTACAGATCGCAAAACGATGTGAATGGAAGGAAGTCTTAGGTTATGTACAGGCACTCATTTTTGTTGTTAATAGCTGGATTTTTCACTGAAATCCGGAACGCTTCTAATGCATTCCTCGCCAAGGTTTCCTTTTCGTAAGTCAAGATTTTACATCTGTTACTAAAATCATCTCCACCATGGGTTTCACTTTTATGCCTGTCCGGAGGTGATAATTGTCTTTTGCGCCTTTCACCTGTCTGTGTTCTTATGCGAGTGCCTAATGGTCTTCCTCTCTCTTCAATGTAGAGTGCATTATAAAACATTCAATCTGATAAATCAATCCCACTTTAGCACAATCGCCTATTTTACCGCCCGGGCATACTACACAGCATTGCTTCAAAATACGGTAACTATCATACGTTCTATTTTTACCCAACTGCTTTTTGATGTGTCGTTCGGAATGGACACTGAAGCAACATCACCTTCCAGTTCTACGCGTTGTATGCATTTTCGAAAAGCCACGTTGACGCTATCAGAGATAAACGGAAGGCATAGTGAAGTTTATTAGTTTAATGTTGTTACCATTTCTGAGATGTTGACAATAACTCAGACACTGGGAGCGGGCGAGCCGCGGCCCAGTTCCGGCCGGGCAATCGCAGCTCCCGCGGGCCGGCCGTTAATGAGCCGCGGCTCGGCCGTTAATGAGCCGCGGCTCGCCCGTAGTGGGCCGCGGCTCGGCCGGGAAAGGGCCGCGGCTCGGCCGGGAAACGGCCGCGGCTCGGCTGTATTGGCTCTTATCATATCGTTCTTCTAGCACTTCCAAGAATGGAAATTTCAGCTGCTTCTTTTAGCACATGAAGACAACAGAACAATCACATATTCATGACAACTCATTTATCTTCTGTGTCCAGAATATACATGAAAAATAGCCACAATCAGAACAGAGAAACAAACAATCTACAAAAAATGATGATATCCTTATTGCGCTGTTCTACTCCCATTGTTCTCAAAGGCATCTATAACATGTTTCATCATCTACTATCTCGATGTTGTCTTCGGCAGCCTCGACCAAAGCTTTTCTTTTCTGCCTCTGAAACATTTGGATAACGCTGAATTAGCCAATGTAAATACATATACGAACTCACATTACTTGTTCTTTCGATGTCCTCCTCGGGCACAGCCACAATCTTCCTTTTCTGTTTCTGGAACATTTGGAAATCGCAGAAGTAGCCAAGTTTTGTAGTCATGTATTAACTCACATTACTAGGGCTCCACGTATTGTCACTCTCCTCGTATTTCGATGCTCGGACATCCCTTCTGGAAGACAAAGTTACTGATAATCAAAATAACTTCGTTTCACCACGTACAGAGCTTTCTGCAAGGCCTGATGAAGGTGTGGTCGCCATTGAGCTCGCTCTTGTCTCATCTGCGAAAGCTCCTGGCTACATTGCATACTATTCATGGACTCACCATTAATATATCCCGGCGCTGCGGGAAGCGCATTAGAATCCATGAAGAATGCCCAAGCGAAATGACCGAGAAGCACCAACGCACTTGTTGAATGAAAACTACCTTAGTCAATGATCATTACGAGATCATGACTAACTTGTTAATTTGCATATCGCTGGTCAGGTAAGCAAAGCAAGGCCGCGGGTCGGCCGTTGCAACGAACAACGGCCGCGGGTCGGCCGTACTTAGACCACGCCTTCAAATTAGGGCCGCGGGTCAGCCGCGATCTGGCCACGCCCCCAAAATAAGGCCGCGGGCGGGCCGAAAAGGCCTTTTAAGGCCGCGGCTCGCCCGCTTCCAGTGTCTGAGAAGGTAAAAAAAGGTACCCATTGCTGCAAGCAATCTATGACACTAAATCTCGTGACTTCAACGTTCTTTTTCTCCGAAGCACATTTGCATGGCTGTTCCGTACATGCTCAGTGATAGCTTTCTTTACGGATGCAGGATGTGCGGATTTCAATTATATATCTATTTTACATTACTGGTCTAAGTATTGTTCACGTGGTGGAAGTGGCAGATCTGACAACCGATTTGATTAAGTTACATGTCACAATGAAGGAAACGAGAGTCACGGTTATTGGCAACGCCCAAATATCTACTAATATCGAAAAGCTTCTTAGCCTTTGTCTTTCATTCTCGCCTGCACAAAACGTCAACGCTGCGATTCGTCGCAAATTGGTCGGAAGCCTGCACAAACTTAGAGGCTCTTTAAGAATACGAGAGAGAAACAAAAGTCGCGCTACGACAGCAGTCAACAACTCTCAAAGCCTTCTACCAACAATTCCATTCCCACTGTTATTTTACAGACAACCCGGACCGTTCTTGAAGTAGACATCAAATTCCGTTTCTTATGCTTAGGTGTTCTAGAAGTTCTCAACAGAGCATAACGACAACGACAGAGCAACTTGACACGCAAGCAATGGCAGGGATTCAAAAGGTGCGTGAACTAATCTTAAACGGTTCACTACAATTGTCTGTAAGCGATAAAGGTGGTGAGTTTGTGGTGATGCCTCAAGAGTTAGACCGCCGCATAACAACAGCCCATCTAGCCGACTCTACAACGTGCAGAGTGGTCTCTGAAAAAGAATTTCAGTCACAGTGTAAGAAACTAGACGACACTTGGATCCCAATAGGCAAATCTGCTGGACTAGAGTTGCAATTGAGAAGTCCGAGTTGTCCAGTGTTTTACAGCCTTCTCAAAACGCACAAGCTTTCTTTACGGGACATGAATTTAATGTCAGAGGAAACCTACAAGATTAGACCAATAATCAGTTGTGTAAGTGGCCCTACCGACAGAATCTCGTGGTTTTCGCACAAAATAGTGAGACAGCTACTACCAAAGGTACCGGCACATTTGTCCAGCCCGCATGAATTTATCAACAATTGCAAAGCGCTAGGTTTGATTCGAGCGCAGTGATCGAGTAACTTGACCTGATCTTACTCTATACCAATGTGCAGAATGACCAAGCCCTGCAGGCTCTATCGGAGATGTTAGATAAACACTGTAGTACTATGAACATGTTTGGATCGGGTAAAGCGCGAATCATGAAAATAGCTAGCGAATGTCTGAAGTACAACATCTTTAGATGGTCTGGGACTTATTACTCCCAAATACGCGGCTTAGCCATGGGTTAAAGATTAGCGCCAGTGCTCACCATTTGCTTTATAAGCAAATTTGAAGAACCGGTATTAGCTCGCATACCGCTGATGTACTGCCGTTACATCGATGATTGCTGTATTGTCACTTCCACACAGTCCGAAATGGACATGTGTTTTTCTTCAATCAGCAGTCGCAGTATATAAAGCTCATTCGAGAACCACCAGATAACGGGTGGCTGCCCTAACTGAATGCGCAAGGGAAGTTGTCCAAGGGCATTGTTAGTGTGAAGCGGTTCCTTAAGGAAAGCTCCAAGAACATTCTTATAAATGTAAAATCCGCACATCCTGCATCCGTAAAGAGAGCTGTCACTGAAAACATGTTCAGAACAGCCATGCGGATGTGCTCTAGTGAAAAAAAAAACGTTGCGAGTTACGATATTTAGTGTCATAGATTGCTTGCAGCAATGGGTGCCATTTTTACCATATTGTCAACATCTCAGAAATGGTAACAACATTAATAACGATAATAAACTTCACTATGCCTTCCGTTTATCTCTGATAGCGTCAACGTGGCTTTTCGAAAATGCATACAACGCGTAGAACTGGAAGGTGATGTTGCTTTAGTGTCCATTCCGAACGACACATCAAAAAGCAGTTGGGTAAAAATAGAATGTATGATAGTTACCGTATTTTGAAGCAATGCTGTGTAGTATGCCCGGGCGGTAAAATAGGCGATTGTGCCAAAGTGGGATTGATTTATCAGATTGAATGTCTTATAATGCACTCTACATTGAAGAGAGAGGAAGACCATTAGGCACTCGCATAAAAGAACACATGACAGGTGAAAGGCGTAAAACACAATTATCACCTCCGGGCAGGCATAAAAGTGAAACCCATGGTGGAGATGATTTTAGTAACAGATGTAAAATCTTGACTTACGAAAAGGAAACATTGGCGAGGTAAGCATTAGAAGCGTTCCGGATTTCAGTGAAAAATCCAGCTATTAACAACAAAAATGACTGCCTGTACATAACCTAAGACTTCCTTCCATTCGCATCCTTATGCGACCTGTAGATAACATCCGATGGTCATCTAGGATATCATTCATTCTTCTGCCGTGACCATCATTTCCGGTGCCGGAAATTCCCATAATGGTGATCTCTCGTTATGTTCATCTTGCGCGCTGCGTTTTTGCAATATGTAAGTCAGGCGAAAGTCGAGAACTAGCAAGAGGAAGGGTGTTTGATGGCGTGGAGCTACAGATGACACTTTAAATCATTTGCAGGCCTCTGAGGAAGACGAAGGCGTCGAAACATCAGGCATCATCATTTGATTGGATCGATAAAGATCGCTTAATAAACCTGTTTGGCAGAGAATACTTTGCCGATACAAACAATGTCCAGGTTTAAGGAAAGTGAAACTTGGAAGGCACTGCACGTATGGATGTCTGATGTGGAAAATTCATGCATGAGCGAGTAAGAGATCCGTGATTTCTTTAGAGGGAATTGCGGTTTTTTTCTCCATTTATCAGGCGCTTGGATGCTTTTAGTTTTTGGCTGCAGACTTTGCGTGCATCAAATCGGTGCATTTCAAAAATATCTTGTGAAGTGTTTTTTGCTCTATCGAGCTGTAGCCTTCAACCTATCAGGTTGGCTAATGAATAATTTCGTTTTGACACGCAATTTCCAAGCTGTATAACCATTCAAGTAGCAGCTATTTTAGCTAAGGTTTTTCCTGCAAGAATGTAACTACAACCCTGTATTCTCAACATCAAGTTCCCGAAAAGATTAGTGACAGTTATGCCCTTATAGGACTACCCCTAAAAGAGGAATTTGAAAATTTGTTGTAAGTGTATCAAATGTATATTTTACGCTCAAGTTCAATTAGTTTTTCGCAGCATGATTTTTTCGAAAATTGAAACAAAGATAAAAGAATAGAATAGAGTACACCATCCGATTCTCTCTGATTTGTTCTTTCAATTGATATTAAACATTTATGGATGAATTAGTTTTTACACACCTACAAACCTTTAAAAACAATCAAACTTATTTTTTAGCCAACCTAATGTATTCCATTTATTATATGATTATTGCCTTTGTGTCTTGGTGCAAGAATTATGCATCCACATGATATTTTGAAAATATCCATAGATAAAGTATTAGAGATCTACATTTTACGCTGTCTATTTATGCACAAGTGCTTTACTGCCCTTCTGTGGTATTGCACAAAAGGGTACTGCCGTAAAGCTTCCCTTCCAATTTCATGATCCTCTGATAATTTGCAGCAGCCAATCGTCTTTTCTTCAAAGTCAATGTTCTTCATTCAAAGTTTTCTGCTGATCAACCCAATAATGCTAACATTGTTGAGCATGTTCCTGGTGTTAACAAATAAAGTACAGAAGTAACAAAATTTCGATGAACCACAAGGTTCATTTGATATCTTTCATCAAAGACTTCAACATTCTAATAATTCAGGGTTTCTTAGTTAGTTAGCAGTTAGCAATATGATGTGAGTCACCACAATCTTGTAGTGTTTTTGACCCTAAAAATAGAAAAATGAAAAGAAGAAAGAAAGGAAAGAAAAAAAGAAAAAAAGAAAAAAAGAAAGGAAAAAAGAAAAGAAAAGATGATTGACCGCTGAGGAACATGGGTAATACGAAAAGTCAGAAAGTTTTGTTTTTATAGCTATATGCTTTTATTCAATAAGTTTAGTTGAGGGCAGCGGTTATACCCAAGTGGTGAACAGCATGTAATACAAATCGCTCGAGCGCAATGAAGCTTACTATTGAGCTGCGTCCCCTTCTCCGGCGAAGATGCTCATGATGGTCTCAGTTTAGCCCGCACTTTGAATATTCTACAATCTGACAAGGGCCCCTTTTTGGATTCAAATAAGTCCGTCTTTAATTGAGTCCGCCCTACAAATAAGTCCTTTTCCTTATGACTACCCTAAAATCTTGTTAGATATTTGAAGCGGCCATATCTGTGTTGGATTTGGCTTTAGAGGATTTATTGCAGGACGATCTTATATGTCAGATTTTAGGGTACTTGCCCAAATGGAGAAGGAAACCGAGAGGCCGAGCTTGAGTTTTTGTATGGCACATTGACAACCGCTTGATACACACTGTCAAACAATGCCATGTGGACCGCTTGACACACATGGTGTGTCAAGGTCTGAATTCAGTAAAGTGATGACCATTCTGGGAGAAACTCACGTCAAGAATTTTCTTTTGCGCTAGATTTAGAAATTGTCTCCAATCAATTTATCAGCATCACAGAGCTACTGGTGGTATATACTTTAGACGGCGGTGCGCAATTCTATTTGAATAATGTTGAACGTTACTTGACAGGCCTAGGCCACGAAAGGCAGACGATCAAAAATTTGCATGGTCGTCACTATGATAACGAAGAATACTACATCGCGTTTGCAGTCAGCCAAAAGATCCGTACCATTATGCTTGCCTCACCATGATACCATTTCTGCCTTCCATATCAGCGGAAAGGAGTTGTGGGCGTGTCACAGATTTTATTCCCAGCGTGGCATGCGATACCGAAAAGAGAAAATTGAGAGTGTAGTGCGGTTTGCAGAGCATTAGACAACCATAATCCGGTGTTTTGGTTTAGTTCACATTCGGCATCAAATTGAATGGGTCTAATTTGACTGATGAGCGATAAGAACGGAGTTCTCACAGTCGTAGCCTAATCTAAATGAGAATTTTTTTCAGGTTTGACCAATCCGTGCTGAATCTTTTAGCTGCCAATGCTTTTTGGTATGATAGACACTATTATGTAAGCGAGATTGTTGATTTTTTCAATATCTCGAAACAATCCTGATGAAGTTTGGATTAGAAAACTGCAATGGGCAACTTTTTCTACCTTTTCGGTAGTTGTTTTAAATAGGTTTTTTGGGCGCTATATGGGATTGAAGATATTTAATATTGTGTGTTACTTGATTCTACAGTTACCGCACCTAAAAACTTCTATTGTACTTTCCTGGAAAGCCAATTGAAAGTGTTCATTCTTACTCTTGACACAATGTCATAGCATTGAGCTTCCTTCCCAAGATCTGGTAGCTTATATTCTCACAATTATCCAAGAAAAGAAAAGATCATTGGAGATGTTAAATTTTCACTTTCATTGATGTATCTACCACCTCTTCATTACTATGAACCATATGAAATGTGTTTCATTTGTAAAATTGAACCAATGAAGATTTCTATGAATACTGTTCAAAAATCTCAGTTTAGAGACCTGCCATATGCAATTCAATGCATGTTTTATAAACGATTGATTTGTGGACTGTCCTTTTTATATTAGGTTGATTCATTTAATGCACGTTTTCCATACTTCAACTTTCAACCGAGATAATTCTTTTTTAAAAAGACATTTCTGGGCGCAATAAAAACTGTTGTAACCATCAAATCAGTGGCTACAAAAAATATGCTTTTGCGTGACTGTATCTATCATAAGAAAGATTTTCTGGCCTGAAAATTGCCAACCATTTTTTTCAAAAGCCTCTACTTTGGGAGAGCATAACTTATGTTGAAATGAAGTAGGGTAAAGCAGATTTCGCTCATCGTGTAGACAATGGTCTTATGAGCAGTAATGCCAAGCTTGGATTTTACGGAAAATTTTTGAAAGAAAATATCGCGAAAAAGTCGAAAATACTCACTTTTCTGGCATCTCGGCGGGTTCAAAAATCGGTCATTTTTGAAATTTTTTCATTTTTCTCCGCTGGAAAGTGAGAAAACCCTAGCGCTTTTCTACCATCAAATCAACTAGGTTTACCCTTGCTGGATAGTGCAAAAGACCTGCAATCGCCTTTTGCTTCAAAGTTTTATATGACAAGGAATGGTCGCGACGATTATTAAAGTTCGCAATCGAATTTCTCGGCTCAGAATTCATGGAGAATTTTGTTCAAACAGCATCTTGTAGCACAAAGCTTTCTAACCCTTATGCATATTTTTTAAAATTAATCCGGCTATTCCTCATAGATTTAGGGCCAAAAGAGTGAAAAGCAATAATTTCGAGATTTAATCTCTTTTATTTGAAGACTCAGAACTTTGAAATGAGCGGAGATGTACGAAAGCGAAGGCCCGCATAAGAAACTAAAAAAAGGGCTCTTTTAGACAGCTTAAAAAGTTTCTAAGGGAATTGACTACACATCAAATGCCAGCTCTTGGAAAAAGAGGTGAGAAGAACGTGCATTAATTATGAATCAACCTAATATCTTTAGTGAATGAAGTAAATATCGTGGAAGTTGCTGGAACTCTGTTAGCAACGGAATGTGTACTTTAATTTGCGTCATAAGTTCCTCGTTTTAAAAGACTTGGAACGTCAATATTTTTGAAGCCTGTTTATGTAAAGGACATGTAATGATATTAAAGCAATTATATTAAAACTGTTCAAAAAACCAGATTAGAATGTGAAGATGACTTAATGAATGTGGAGCGCATTAAGAGCCTTATTCTCAAAAATCTATGAGTTTCTCCCTTAGAACAGTACAAGTTGAAGGCCGGATACAACACATGCTGTTAGTACATAGTGTCTCGTAAGGTTCAAAAGCACCATTTCAACGGTCCTGCGAAATCCTGGAAATCTAAGTCTGAAATTATCAGTTCAGTCGCTTAATCCAAATTAGCTTTTCTTCGTGATCAGTTTTGAGAAGCAAAACTCGCTCTTCGTCTATAATTCTAACTGTCTGAACTTTCCGCGGCAGCATTGACAGGGCTCTGCGGGCCTGTGCAGTCAATGGAGAAAACTACGAACTATGAGTTTACATTGCTATATCCACCTGCATGAACAAGCTTTGTGCTAAGACCACCTTTCAGATACTGAAAAAGTTTATACTAAATTCTGGAGCATTGATCGTCTAAAGCAAGTTCCACTCAAGCTCACTTATTCAAAAAACTTCACAATCTATCTTCTCATGTTCATGATATAATGCTATATGTTGCGAGACGGTCTACACGGGCGGTCTTTTCACACGGGCGTCTCCCTGATTTTGAATTGTCTCAACAAGTAATACACGCCGCAAATCTTTCCTCCCCCTGTTTTGCTTAGGCCCTGGGCAGATCTCACGCGACAAAGTTGTCGCGATCTTCGGTCACGGAAGTGGCGACTAGACGCGGCGACTGAGTCGCTCAGTCGCCGGAGGCGTGCATACCTCCGACACGATTTCATGCAACTGCACAACACTTTACACATTGCACGTACTCTAATGCATTATTGGGAATCAGTGCGCTCGTTAACTTTACTACATCACTGTCATTCAATAAATGTAGCAGCAGATAAAGGAAGTTCGAAAATTTATCACATTAGAATCCGACTTGATAACAATCACAACGTTATGTACCCAAATGATCAACAATAAAAGGAGAAGTCAACGACATCGTGGTTTTGGTAAATGGCTCATAATCATTTGACTATTGGGAAGCATCAATTACGAATAGGGAAGAAGCACCAGCAAGGCTTGGGAAGCATCAATTACGAATAAAGAAGCACCAGCAAGGCCAATGGCTGCGGACATTCCGAAAGAACCGTTACGCGGCAAAACGATGTTTTCAGCTCTAGAAACGTCCCCCCATGTGCTGCACATGATAGACGAAAATACTGTTATTACCTTATGCAAAGCTCATAGTTCGGAGTTTGCGGCACACCATCGTCAACGTAAACTGTGAGCACATTCTTTGAGTATTCGACGCTCAATCGAACAGGGTAGGGCTTGTAGGGTTTGTAACGGATCTTTGTGGCAGCCTAGGCTATATGAGATGTAGGAAAATGTAGATGAAAGACGTGAAAAAATGCAAAATGAGGACTAATTGCCTACATTAAACAGTGCAAGGATAGGCAAAAATTGGCATATGCAACATTTCATGCAGTAACACTCATAATCCGAAGAAAAAACAACAACTTCAACAACAACATCGAGAATGCAGTGCAGGATCGGCCCGTCGCTCGCCGCAAACGAGCGATGCGACATCGCGCCGATTCGGCAAAACTGCACGATATCGCCTGGAGACTATGAACGCCGAAAAGTGTGGCGCGATCCGTCGCGCCGCGCAGCCATCACAGACGCGTCGGGACTTACACACTAAACAGCGTGGCGTGGAACACTTGTCCAAACTGATAGGACGCGACGCGACGAAATCGCATGAGCTTTACCCAAGGCCTTAGGCCCCGGTCAGACTTCACGCGACTTAATCGTCGCGATCTAATCGCCAAGATTTCCATTCATTTTCATTTCACATTCAAAAATTTCGGGCTGCAAAAGTATCACAACCGAATGCAAGTTGATCGGCATGGAATGATGTTGTAACAGTTGTCTCGTCGCGATTCAGTCGCGACGACCAAATCGCGTGAAGTCTGCCCGGGGCCTTAGGCAAAAGTCACCGCAGGGTGTATCGCGCGCGACGGTAGTCCTGTGTGGAAAGCATTACAGTCGTGCGAATTGTCCTACACCCCTATATATTAGATGTGTTAGTAATGATACTGTTGATGTAGATACATTTGGTATACATTGTACATATATGTGGTATATATGACTGTGAAATTATGGCATTTCTGCCTTCTCGGATAGTAAAGAATTCACTCGAGTCGTTTTGAAGTCGTACCACTATAGTAAACCGTTGGATGAGTTCATATGTTTTGGAAGTCAATTAGAGGTCAGGATAATATCGCTTCTTTGCTTTTCTGGATTATGACGAGGATAAAGCAAACACAATCTGTGTTGGACCACGCGTGTACGCTGCCCACCACTGAGAAAAAGCTCCACCTGAAAGTGGATAACTTCTTTTGTAATTCGTTATTTGGTTTCCTTAGATTTTTTTGAAATATTCCTTATAGAAGAAAGGAGGAGATCGTTTTTGGAAAACATTAGGAGAAGGGGAGGGGGAGGGAGGTAGGTGCATACGACCGTCCTATCCCAGACCTCCTGCTCAATACTAATTATGGACCTTATCCAAAGCTCGGCTTTGTCCATCTCAATTTACCTTCGTTCATTCCCTTTCTATACTTTTATTTGGTAATGGAATTCTACTGCACTGGTAGAGTCAGCTTGTGTGGTTGCTTGTATAGCCATTAGCGTCACGCCTTGCTTTTTCTCTAGTTAATCAGCCTTAAATTCTGCACATCCGGCTTTCGAAAAGTGCACTAGAGTGCAAATATTGAAAAAAAAGTGGCTCGCCTAATTATACAGAAGTTGTTGACTTACCCGGCTCCGCCCGGCCCTATCATTATTATATTTGTAATCAGCATGCTCGATTACCCCCCTGTGCCAACTCCCAGCCCCGTAGCTCAAATTTTGCAAAAAATCGATAAAGTCGATATCGATCTATGGCGAAAAGTAGCCTATGACACGCCGCGGTCCGAAGTGTATGTGTGCCAAGTTTGGTACGGATCGTTCAGAAATGGAATTTCCTATTAATCGGAACATACGTACAGAGAGACAGACAGACATACAGACAGACAGACAGACAGACGGACAAACAGACTTTCAGCTTTATATATAAGATGTTCTCCAATTCGTTAATCTGCAAACAAAGTGGGAACCCAAATTAGAAAAACAAATCTGGAAACCTCTTCAATCTTATTATTTCGAAGTGTGGCAGCTGTCCCACCCGAAAAATCAAAAATTAAAAATTATCCTTTGGCTCAATCTTTCCACAAATTTCATCACCTCGGCGGCTATCGGTTTTTTGTCCGCGTTTGTTGAGGAACCGAACGTAATATGATTTTGTTGCTAAGTGCAGAGCTATCAGCCGAAAACATTTCATGAATGTAATGCGAATGTAAGCCGAAACAAGACTTGTATCCATTTGTAGCTATGTAGCTTTGTAACTATAAAAACGATACTAGTTTCAGCATCAACGGAATTTGAGTAAAGTAGCTGCTTTGCGTAGCCATGCAGAAAAGTATAGACACTATTCACCTGTACAAAAAAGCCATTAGATTATCAAAGCTAGGTTCATACGGACCCTAAAGTTCCGGAACAGTTCCAGCACAGTTTTCGCACAATGTTGGAACTGTGGGACAATGCTGTATGCATTGCAGCCGCCCGGATGCGTTTTGAGCGGTGCCAGTTAACAATTTTAACTTTTTTCAGCAACAGTTTTCATGGTGAATTTTGCTTGTTTTCACCTCATTCTTGTATCTCGCTTGCTCTTGTGATTGTAAAAGTTCCAAACTTAGAGAAGGTTGACAATGAGTGCTATTTCGTTTTGTGCATCAGCTAAAAGCTGCCGCAAATTGATGCCACTTCCGTTTCTGCACATTTCTCCAAGTTCGGAGTTTTTTCATTAGAAGCGGAACAGTAATCAAGAACGAAAGAGCAAGCATAAAACTTGTGAGAAGAAATAAGGCCGCAACGCCTTTGAAAAGTTCGCGATTTCCGCAATCGTGATAATTGTATCAGTCCCCTCTGAAGACAGCTGGAGAGATTGAGGATGCAGCGCTCTTTGAAATACAAAAAAAAAAACGCTTAGTAGGAGAATCACAGAGAAGGGACGCGCAAAGGAAAATAGATAATTTACGCAAGACATGACATAAAAAATTTTCATTCTCGAATCCCACTCTGAATTCGTAATTTTTTACGTCACCAGAAGTGCAAGAATGAGATGAAATGGGCAAATTTACAATTATAACCGTTGAAGAAAGTGGAAACTTGCTATTTTGCTCACCACATGTGGGCGGCTGCAGCGCGCGCAGCACAGTTCCGCCACAGTTCCAGCACAGTGCGAGAACTGTGCTGGAACTGTTCCGAGACTTCGGGATTAGTATGAACCCAACCAAAAGAACTTCAAAAACGTGTATGTATGAATTACGATGATTGGTTGAGAGGACTTCAAAATTTGATTTGCATCAGATTAAATACGAATAAGTCAAATCAAAACCGCTGAAGAAATGTCACCTAGGTCATTTTATCTCTGCGAAACGATCCCTTTTGCATTGAGAGAGCGACTTTTGCAAGAAATGCAGACAGTGCGCAATAACGTACAACGTACATCTGCGGACTATTTCCACTGCATCTTCCTGGCTTCGTAGTTCGTTTAATGTTGAAGTTTACTGAAATGTAAATAAAATCAATCTGATTTTATAGAACGTGTTTCATACAAAGTGCTTAGCCTTGCCTAATGGTTTTCGATAGTATCAAGTTCATCGATTACAACAACTAATCCATTGGTTGAGCATCTTTTCTGTATGAACAGAAAAATCCGGTGCATTCTTGCGAATTCGCGTTTGTACAATCGTTGTACATGTCAATTCCTACGAGATTCATTACTGACACGAAAATCATTAATTCATCCACCTCGTATTCCTGCGAGAGATCGGTCGTCTATATGTTATCGGCGTTCACGAATAAGAGACCAAACTTTCATTCACTGCCACACGATTTGAAAAAGTGGTAAGTTTTTTATACTATGAATTTGTTGTCTTTATACGATCCGAATATAATCAAAACCGAATCACATCACCTCCAAAATTGTCAAATCTTCGAACCGAGTAATATCTGTGCCTGCCTTATCTACGAAACGAATCAATTCTCCCACACATTTTTGCAAATCTTTACTGTTTCGTATGTACCGAAAGGCTCGAGAATATTGAGCTTGAGCACGCTTGCACGCAGATACTTCTCTTTCGCCCAAATTCTTTGAAACTTCAAACATTTCACAACGCCTGAATTCAAAAATACTTGACAAAAATTATGGTTGCAGTGACGCAGCCTAATCTTTAACGAAGCTTGTCAGTGACGCACATGCACGCAATTCTTTATAGCACTTAATAATGATAATTAGAAATTGAGAAAATATTGGTAAATATGTAACTGCAAAGCTCCGTTCGTTCCTGCCCTTAGATGGAGAAAAAGGATTTAAAGCCTTTTTTAGCGCTCCTCAATAAGGAAGGAACGTTTGTGAAACTTATTTTTTTAGTACTTAGAAATCAGTATTTAGGTAACAAAGTGTATAGCCGGTATCGTTGGGAAAGTTCAAGGTTTTTGAAACAAGTAAGTAAGAGCATGCTCATCTCAAAGTGATGCCTCTACTGCAATATGTCAGTACCAAGATATTACAAGATTCGTTGAAGAGGATTTACTTTCAAGACGTAGCAAAGAGACCTAAACGTTGAGTCCATTATTAAGGTATTTACAGGAAATTCTAACCCAGTTTACTCCTTGCGGACCTGGTGATGGCATTTGCCACCGTCATTTTACAGATCTGCTGTACTGGTGCAGGATTTTTACTACCTGCTACAGATCGCTTCATATAGCCGTTATCTTCTAACAAGGGAATGGAAAGAAGTCGAAATGGCCAAGCCATTTCGACTTTCCAAGTCGCACACCGTTGGATGCAGCATAAAACGCTGACTCTAAATCTGTCTTCCTTATCTGCAGAGCGCTTTTGTGGACGAAATTATAAGCCGTTGAAGGCCATTATTTTGCTAAGAAATTGTGCGTGTAAAGTGCAAGCATGGACGTACAAAGCCATTCTCGGCTCAGTGTTGGACCAAAGCATGCAACTAGGCCACTTCATTTGACCCTTACCTAGAGATGAGCCGAAAGAGCAATAATGTGCTTAATTTTGCAAATTTTATGTACGATTTTTTCGCAGAAGAGCTGCTTATAACTTCGCCTACAAAGGCGCTCAGATATGGAAGGCAGATTTGAAATCAGTATTCTATTCTGCATCGAATAGTATGCGCTTATATCAGTGGCGTACCCAGGATTTCGGCTCGGGGGGGGGGGGCGGCAAAAAAAATTTTCAAATGAAGGTGCGTCACGTTAGCCACGCACTCCGAAAAAATTTTAGGGGGGCTTCTCAACAATTTTGCGGGCCCCAAACCCATAAAATCTGGAAAGAGGGGGCGTTGCGTCAGCCACGCCCCCGAAAATTTTTTTTATAGTGCTAATTTGAATTTTTAAAAATTTTAAAAATTATTTTAATTGTTTACAAAAATAAACAAGTCATTTGCACATTTTTATAGCGTATGTAAGTAATTTTCAAAAATTTCGCGACCCGTTCTCGGGGGGGGGGGGCGCGCCCCGTCCCCCCCCCCCCCGGCCCCCCTCGGTACGCCACTGGCTTACATGGATTGGCCACTTCGAGTAGCTTTGAAACGTGTTTATTTTTCTTTTTGTCAGCAACACAAAAATTCCTGTAAACAAGTGATTTATAAGCAATCAATAACTTGCGCCGGCAATCTAGGCGTGGTGAAATTTCTGTAAACCGAAAAAGTCTGATTTGAAAATAAAGACTGCTCGTATTTTGCGCATGTTAACATTGAGAGGAGCATACTGTGACTTTTTACTACATCCATCTCTTCCTTACAATTTACCATACATTTGCTTGGGACGAGAAGTTTATTTCGCAGGTCGTTTCTAGCTTTGATCACATGCTCATTCATTATCATTATTCTCTACACGCGCTGGCTTCAGCACCGTATCAATATCTTCGCTTATTAGCAAAAAACACGCACAATATTATCAGAAAGTTTGAGTACAACGTTGTGCAAGTGTAGTTGCTAACGGTTTGAGGTTTACATGTATTGAGGGAAATTTTGAAAATCAAAAATAAACGCAAAACCATAGTCAGAAAACCAAAAAGAAGTAGTTTATAAGGTTAAAAAGACTCCGAACTCCGCGTAATGTGTTATTCATATAGCAGTAACTAAAAACAACAGGAGAAAGACTTTTTTGCTCACTCGCAAAAACTAGGGTCCGAAATAATCTGGATTGGCGTAATTCCTCCTCGCAAGGGTTTGCGCCCTTTTGCAGCTACAGTATGTCATATCGAGTTAAAAACCCATTTGCGTCTCTTCATTCTGTTCATTCCTTGCAAAATGCCAGCGCTATGCGCTCGCGAATCCTCCAGCGATGCGGAAGCGCTGCTCTAAATGAGACCTTTGGCCCACTCGGGTTTGAAACACCCTGTAATGGCATCGTTTTTCAGCAAACTGCTTGGAAAAATTGTCCTTAATTTAGGCATGGTGATACTTCTGTGTACTGAAAGGAACCTGATTTGAAAATAAAGATTGCTCGTATTTTGCACATGCTAACATTGAGAAGAGCATACAACGACTTTTGCTATATTCATCTCTTCCATACACCTTATATTGTTTGGGACTAGAAGTTTATTTCGCAGGTCGTTTCTAGCTTTGATCACATGCTCATTCATTGTCATTACTTTCTACACGCATCGAAATGGCACACACCCGAGAACAGGAGCAAAGGTGAGAAAGATTTGAGATTCTTAGAAGGTAAACTAGATCGGTTACAGGTTCTTATAATTTTTCACGTTCTTCTAGAAAACTAAGACTTTTACAATTTCAAGCAGCGATATAGGAAAAGGAGACAACGGGCTACTTGATTCGCATCTTGTGAACATGATACACACTGAATTAAGGCAATTCTCTGACATTACCTTGATCTCCTCATTCTCCTTTCTTCGAAACTCTTATTCTTCCCTATTTTTCTACATTTTTGCAGCTGTAGATATGTTCGAGCACTTGACGTACATTGATTTCTTGCTAGAAATCGCTTACAAAATTTTGGAAAATCTTAGACTGCGCTTTCTGTGTTGACTGCATACATCATTCAGACATTTCGGGTAGAAACGAAAAATAAGAAGATTGAGGGGATTTTTTTAATTTGAACGTAACAAGTTTCATTCTAATGTTCTGAGCTAAATTTTCTTTATGATCACATAGCAATTTTTCAAATAAATATCTTTCATTGAAAAAAACAAAGCGGAAGATGAGAAATTACTGCCATTTTTTCAGAAAAAAGAATGAGACGAAATTCCCTTAAGTTGCTAGTGAGTACTTACGGGACATTTAGTTGACGAGTTGTTGCAGTACAAGAACGCGCAAAAATGCACAGTACCGGGGCCCAAGGAGGAGAGGATCATAGTGCAGCTGATTTCGGCGAACGAAAAAGAGAACATGATAGATTCTTTTCTTCAGAGTTTGCTTGGATTTTCTCTCAAACCTGTTCAAAACGAAGATTTCCTGATTCCTTTTAATCGACTCATGATCCATCATTTTCGTTTTTCATACAGTTCTCGTCAAAAAATCGTAGTTTTTTTTAATCCATCCATTTGATGGGTGACTTCCTTGATAGCGGTCATCATCAATTTTTTTCGAAAGCGACCGCTATCAGAGATTGCTCGGCAATGCCGCAAAAACCCTCCACTAGATGGTCCGAACTATGGTCGTACACACTGAGCCGCAATCACCTACGCGTCCTACGTTCACCGTAGGCTCGCCCCAGCCGAGTTGCACTGAACAGGGGTTTTCTACGGACCAGTGTAACATTTGGAAGTTGCCACAGTCTTTGCACCTTGTCAGAGGAAAAAACCAATTCATCTACAGTTTTTCATATTTCTTATTTCACAACATTTGGTTCAACAGATGCGAGAGATCTTTCGTGACCTTTCCCTTCTGTGCAGTTTTCTTAAATTCCAATTTTACACTTTCATGGACTTCAGAAGTTTAGAAGCTTTCGCGAACCCGTTCAAATTAGACCTTAGAACTAAAATCTTCAGTATTTTAACAACTTGCATTTATCTTGGAACCATTAATACCGGCATTTATCTTGAAACCATCGATACCGTCTTTTGATGTCGTGGAGCTCGCACTTGAACTTGAGTTTTGGAGCCAAATAATCGAAGCATGAGAATTAAAGAGGCTATTTTCTTTCAGGAAGTCCTGGAAAATTGTAATTGCGTCGACGCGAATGGTAATAGCTATGACTTTTGTTATCACCTACCCGAAAATAGGAGTATTCATGGGCGAAGATTTTCCTGCCAATATTTACCAGTAATCAAAAAACTTGGTGAGACTACATGCTTGTTTCGCATGAGATGAAGCAAATTATTCTTTTCTGAAAAAAGGTTTGAGGCACAAAATACTCATTAGCATTTTAGGTTTATTAGATGCATACAGATTAACTCTGACATGGAAACCATCGCCTCCGGTATTTGTTACCGCATTCTCAGACAACCATCAAGATGAAGCTCTAGCTCTTGTAGGTATTTCGTGACAGCCAGTACTAATTTGTACTATCAAACAAGTTATTTGTTGAGGTCAGAAGTGTTGCACAGTACTTCAGCAACCAACGCATGATAGTATATGATTTAGGAGATGTTGATCTTAATCTGTTTAAGGTAAATTATGTCATTTGTAGATATTACCTCAATATTCTTCCCATTCATATCTTTCCTGACACAACCTACATTCAACGGTTTGCTTCAGGAATGGAAATTTCTCGAGTTTCGTAGATTTAAGTTCGAAGACTATCCCGTATACGTAAGGTAGCTAAATGAGTATAGATGGAAGCCGCTAATTATAGCGGTACGTTCCATTATAACTTGTTCCGTTGGTATAGTGAGTTGGCAAGAAAGTTCGCATTTCATCAAACTAACCTCGAGTCATTTGTAACTTAATATGTGAGACTGCACACTAAGCCCTATGAGCGACGGCACCCTTACTGGTAACTTTCCAGTGAAACATTTTTTAGCCTAAAAAAGTGTACAAATATGTTCTATTGACTAACATGCAATTAAGAAAAATAAAAGAGACAAGGAAACAAGCAGAAGTCGCTGGAAACAAGCAGGTTCTAGTTTTGTTGTTCGTCAGTCAGCGTGCTTGGTGTGCACTACACATATTAAGTTACGAATGACTCGACGATAGAATTGCAAAATCTCAGGATCTAATTCATGCAAGGAAAGGAAAACACGCAGGATTACTTTCACATATAATATGTGCTCATATCTAACAAGAATGTGTTTTTGATCTGACTTGTTTTGAAGACAACAAACGTTTGAGTAACAGCTCTTTTGCTTCAACCAACCGAATACCTGCAATATAATAGATTTGAAAGAACTAACCATTGTGCTCCTATTTGGCAACCGTGGAATAATGTGCTACCAGCGACTTACTATTAAGCTTCATTGGAGATCTATCATAAAAGCTAGTATTGATGCGTGATATTCTACGAATGTTTTTTGTGCAAGTACGATAAGCAATTACGAAATGAAAGCATTTTCACACCTTAAATGGCATTGTCTTGTTATTTTTCCTTTGCCAAATGAGCGATCTAAATGAGGGCCTTGAGCTTTTGGCAGCTATAGGACCTCTATCAATCCAATGCCCAAGCTGCAACGCAAAAGTCGCTTCGAAAGCGAGAAAAATGCTTTGGAATAGCGAAAATGCAGGAGGATTCTAAATCGGCACCGCCCCTCCGGTAATGCCCGCTCATCCATGTGCGCTCATCCAATCACCGTCCCGGAAAGCCGGCCTGCGGGTTCTCCGGAGGGGGCTTTTTGGTTTTTCGCGGATTCTAGACTTCATAATCCATCCAGCTCGTAGACGCGCCTTTTCGTCCCGTACTTCACTGAATGCTCAGTTGAGAGCTTGCTAATGAGAAGCTCTTAGCAACACACACTTTTCCGGACTTCCCTTAACACATTCACGACAATACAACCCACCGGTGGGTCGTGCCTGTTCTGCCACTTCGGACAATACGACCCACCGGTGGGCCGTAAGATTCATGAAGCGCTATCCTTGCCAGTTTATGACGGAATTCTACGGGGTTCTGACACATGATCGGGTGTACCTAGGTGAAGCCCCAGCCAGAGTGGTGTGAGCAAGGGGTACTGTTATGTGATGTTACGGTAGGTATACCGTAGAAAGATATAAGGCACATACTTTGAGCTCAAATTCTTCGCAAAATAATGCTGTTTCTAGTGAATCAAGTTTACATGTAAGAGTAATACGGGGCGGGCAAGATGCTGAGGTTAGCCCACCAAAAAATTATCGATTTTATTAATTTTATTGATTTTTGCATTTTTCAACCGGATCGAACTTCGCTATATGGGTTTTGTAGCGTGCTGATTACGAAAATGATAGTCTCAAGTTTTGATACCACCTTCTTACATCAGTTTCTTGATTTCTACGAAAATTCTACCGTACTGCTACCGTAGCCCTACTGTGGGACGGTAGTGAACAAAGTGAACACTATAAACGTAATCAGCACGTGAAACAACTCCAACACAATTTTTCGTGAAAATCCTAGTGTTGGTTTCCTGCAGGATGACTACCCTAACCTTACCGTATAAAGCCAAAAATTGAAATAAATTGTTTTTTGATGATGATCAGCGCCTTCGATTACCCCATTGGAAAAATTCTCGGGGACATGTTTTGGACTTTTTCCAAAAAGACTACCATCTCGGGCAATACGACCAGATGGGCCGTAACTTTGACGAAGCGAAAAAGGCTCTGGTCCGAAATGGCAGTAATCGAAAAATCGGCCTTGTCGTGAATGTCTCAAAGCCAAAGAACATACTTAAAGGCAGCGTCCAGGCAAATCTGGACACATGGGGACCTCACGTGGATCAGGTAGGCTCTAACGGCTGAGATTTTCCCCTCGAAACTGGACCCTGCGATCGTATTTCGCATGGATTTATGGCGCAAAGCGTGGATCCTGGAGCGAAACTGCCATGAATCCATGCAATATGATCGCGGGGCCTTCGAGGCGTATATCTCTGCCGTTAGAGCACTACCTGAGCTGCGGCTTGAGCAGTGCTAGTTAGTGCTCCAAAAGTACTTTCCACGTAAAATCCCCATAGGGCCAGGTCTGCTTGGACGCTGCATTTAAGGGCCAGTGGGGGACAAAGGCGCAGAAGCAGTATAAACTGCTGCATGCCGAAGCGCGCTTTATTAGCCGCACCGCATGAGGCGCAGGAATCACAACGGTGAAGATACGTGCGCGCCCGCTTTGCTAATACTGCTCCTGCGCATTGGTCATGCAGTAGCCCTTAAGCCCTGCGCCTCATGCGCTCTGGGACCAATAACGCGTTCGCGCCAAGGCCCGGCACAGCTCGTCTGAAAGCGGACTGGACTTCGTTTTTGGAGCAAACAGCAAAGAGGATAACGTACTTGACGAGTCGGAACCGGGCACCAAGAATAAGCGCCATTTAGTCGAACAAAGCTTTCCGGACAGGTTGTATGACAGCATGATTGACATGCTCTATCGTGCATGGCGAAAAGTGCGCGCGATTTGAAAGCAAGGCTTAAATAAACAGATTGCTTGTTTACAGCGCACACAGAAGCATATGACACCGAAATTGAAGCGTATGTATAGAAAATTATTTGCGAAAGTATTATGTGAAAAGATTTGAAAACTTATGGTAATACTTTTTCTAAAATTAGATTCTCCAGAGGGCCACCAGACGATGTGAGATCGTCTGGAGCATATATTTTCGTCACTTCACATTAGTTTCGGATCTTTTTAGCATGGACGGATTCCCCGGTCAAAAATCTATCCCTGAGCATGAAAACATTTTCATATCATTGCCTTTCCTTTGTTCTTTGCCTTCATTTCTTCTCGCTTTGTTATCGCGCTCTAATGCCAAAGTCTTGTGCATGCGTAGTATTGAGCTCCAATTTGGATTTTCACTCTTATCTTACGTCTTTTCAGACTAGTAAATCTTTCTTGTTTTCATCTTCTCCCAAGCAGGTAAGTCAAAGGGGACTTCGTAAAACCCAAGTCAGGGGAGACTTCGTTTTCAGAAATCCTAGGAAACCAACTCGTGCCGGGCTCTAGTTCGCGCCCGAAGGATCGCGCCTTCGTCATGCAGCAGGCTATACAGTCTACCCCAATTCCAACCAGGCCAAAATTGGCATGGCGGGAGCCCGTATCGCGAGGGTATTGCGTCACGTCTACGGCTAGCCAGCTTGGTCTCTCCTCAATCTCTTCGCTCTCTACGACAGCGCGCGTATGCAGCGCAAAAACCCTAGCGCTGCGAGCGCGCAAATCCAGCCGACGTTCTGGCCTGATCTCGATTGGGGCAGACTGTACATACCTACTTACCAGTGGCGTACCGAGGGGGAGAGGGGCGGGGGGGGGGCGTGCCTCTCCCCCCTAGAACAGGTCGCGAAATTTGTGAAAGTTACTCACATGGGTTATAAAAATGTGCAAGTGACTTGTTTACTTTTGTAAACAATTAAAATAATTTTTAAAATTTTTTAAAAATTCAGATTAGCCTTATAAAAAAAATTTTTCGAGGCGTGGCTGACTGACGCCACGCCTCCTTTTTCCAGATTCTAGGGGGTTGGAGGCCCGCAAAAATTTTGGGAAACCCCCTAAAATTTTTTCAGAGTGCGTGGCTTTTTTTTGCCGCCACCCCCCCCCCCCCCGAGCCGAAATCGTACGCCACTGCTACTTACTTAGATACTTGGATGGCCTGTCCTCACGGCCCCCATTACAGAAGTTTCCATTGTTCCCTGTCCCTTGTTCTTTGCCTATACATAGCAGTTTCAAAATAATTAGTAAAGGAGAAATTGTGAAATAGCTCTCTTCGTGGCAGCAAAGCAGACACCTGTCTGACACGGTACCATTGACAGAAAAAAAGTTGAGCACGCCCTTTATTCGCATAGCTTTTTCATAACTTTTCATACAATTTCCGCTTCCCATTGTCCTTATACGCTCTGGATTTGGTGACATTCAAGTGGCTGTTTTTGTAGAAAGCTACTCCTGGATTTTCACGATGTGAGAGGTTATGTCAGAGCACGTCTATCATGATTATGTCTGCCTTGTTCGTGGACAGCTGAGGATGTAACAGAGAGCATATGCTGCTATGTCGTACAGGTGATCAGGTGGTCTACGGCCTTACGTTTCGACGATATCATCTGCATCAGAGGCCTGTATTGGTACAAATCTTCATCCGTGACTCCTGCCCACCAAACGCCTCCACAAGTCTTGCCAGTTTTTGGCTCAGCTGACGAGACTTGTGAAGAAGAGTGGGCTGGAGTCAAGGATGAAGCTTTGACATTTCAGACCTCTGGTGAAAAGAAAACAAATGCTCGGAACCTAAGGTCGCAGACTATCGACGTATAAAGGCAATTAACAACCTGTACGGCAGAGCAGCGTTCGACATTTACGAAGATGCCTAGGTGTAGTGATTATGAAACATAAATGCCCTCTCTCCTTTCATCAGAAAAACGATATTTTGTTTACTTATGTACCAGCCGTACTGACTTCTTAGAGCTTGTCATCCTACAATATCATTTGCTGATTCTTTAGAAAACCCTTCTTGAGTTTGGCGCTATCTGGTACATGGATAGCTCCGTTGTTTTCAAAAAAGGTGACCTCACTCACGTCTATGAGCTTGTGAAATGTAGAGAAATTGTCAAAGAAAGGTAAGGCATTGACAATGGAGTTTTGTGACTAAAAGTGCAGTTTAGGACACCTCTGTTATCGTCGGAAGAAAGGGACGAGCGCGAAAACCGAACTGTGCTTGAAAGCGGCTGGGAAAATTCGCAGTATCGAGAAAATCTTGCTGAATGTAGAAAGGTGAAGGCTCCCAATTTTACGCTTTTTCTGATCTTCTGTCGATAAGCTTAAAATTGCTTGGAATAATCATTAAATATATATTCAAAAGGAGAATATAAGAAAGCGACTGCGACAGTAAAAAAAGAATAGAGCAATTCTCTTTTTACTCTTAACCTAGAATATTCACTTGTGATAGATGTGACTGGAGACTTATTGGGGAAATCAAATCTAGCAGATTTCCATCAATTTGATCTGAATTAGTTGTCATTATATTAGTTGCATACCTTAGTTTCTCAAGTGGCATACGGCCTTTGTCCTGCTCAACCGCAGGCTGTCGAAGTGGTGCAATTACACAAATGCTTGTTAAAACGATGCACTGAAATAGAGACAATAAGCGAGCTTGCGGTCATAACTAAATTCAATAGCAAGAGAAGCGTGAGAGGCGATATTACTGAGATTGAATTTTGAAAAAATCTAATGATCTGCGATATCGACATAACCAGCGTGTGGTTCCCTCACTTAGGGCACTGAGTCTTTATCCAAGCCGAACAGGAACTGATATGCACATAATTATTTGCATTATCTTTAAGTGAGCTGACACAATCCACACCACCGCACAAATTGTTGTTCCGAGTGCATTATACAAATGTTCTTGATTGATTATTGTATATAAATAAAAATGACATTTTCTTCTACAGTCCGCATGTTTGCTGCATGGGTACGCAGGGCATGGCATTTATCCTGCCACTTCACCAAGTTAGTCGTGATTGGAATCGCAATTATCATAACATCCCAGTTGAGCGCACAGTCTCTTACTTTAGTAATCTACGATTTCATTCCAACAAACAAGAAGGAAATTAAGAAATCGAAAGCGAAGATGTATGACGCCGCTTTGATTTTTGTCGCTCGAACAAGAGATGCAATTGAACAGATATTGAAATGGTACTTTTTTAAATACTTGAAGTGTAACAAGTTAGTATATGTTTGCTGATCCCATGTTCAATTAAGGCTTGTTCTCTGCGCGCTCGAAGAAAGCTGCATGGCAGGCACCGGTAGTGGGTCCCTTCCCTGCTATTTCGGAAACCCTTTCTCTGATGAACCAATATGCCATAGGTTAGTGTTAGGTACATATAATTTGACCTCACAGCCTTTTGAAGAGTTTGGTGGATCCATTGCTTTAATTTAAGATTACTACGCGAAATGCCCTTCAACATCCATTTAGGGCCTAATATATAAAATTTCCTCCTAGATCGAAAGTATTAGGTCGGTGCGTGACGCCCTAAGTCATTTATTTACCTAACAAAGGGTGTTACTCGGTATCCGCGTCCTTTTGAAATGAGACTCACACCGCTACAATCGTCTTGGAATGCTTATTCCGAATCTGATTTTTGTTTCTGCTAATCTTTCCTCTAAAAGAGGTTATGAAGAATTTTTGCGCCAAGGTCGGCCTCCCAAGGGTAATGCGATTGGAAAGCTTCTTCTATATTTGAATCACTTCGTTATAGATTTCTGTCACCGTGTTTGACATGCATTTATCTTCCATTCATTGAAACACCCATAAAAAAATTACTCGTTATTTTTAGAGAGCAAGGGCATGCGTTTACTTCGAAGATGCCTAACCTTCAAAAAAAGTGCAGAAATGAAAAGCACGAAAGGACTGGTACTTACACCTCCACTGACTTGTGAGGCAATCGCATTGACCACTGACCACAGAGCAGCGACGGTGTTGGCCGTTCCAGTCGTGTTTCTTTTGGGCGGACTTTGACGCGAAAATCCTTCATAACTTCCTTCAAAGAAGCGATCAGCAGAAACGGAAGTCAGAATCGGTATCAGCGTTCCAAAACGAGTGTAATGGTGTACACCTTATTTCAAAGGGCCACGGACACCGAGTACTATTTAGTAACATATCTAATATATAAAGAATCGTAAGCGCAATTCAAAAATGTGCACATAGCGGGAAACCGCATGGCGGTCCCAGCGCGCGCGCGTGAAAATCTAACGTTAGCGCCATCATTCATCCTGGCCTAGAATTTTTCCTTTTTTCGATCTTTATCTTAAAAAATCGGTTGTTTGTGGCAGGTTTTACATTCCTCTCTTCCAGGATCTCTTCGAAGATGTCTTTGTCGAGTTGCCCAACGTTTCTAGTCTGATAATCGTTCGGTAACCTATCCGAGACAGGTTGCGGACGTTCATTCGATAGAGCAAAGTAAGCTGCATAAGATGGTTTTCGAATGGCACCAACTTTGATGCACGCAAAGTTTTGAGCCAAAACCAAAAAACCCATTTGCTTGCAATTTCGCAAGAGATCGGAATTCCCTTTAGAAACACCAATCTCATACTAGCTCATGTATATACTCTCTGCATCGAACATTCATGTATGCAATTGCCATAATTTTTTTTACTAAAGCAGTTACCAAAGTGTTCCCACACTGGTAATGGTATACTACAGGGCATCAGAAGTGCAGCCATGACTTTATCCTTTCGCAGAACCTAGTTCACACGAACTTAGTTCAGTTTATTTTTCATTTTCGATAACTTGACAGACGAAGGATACAATACCGCTCATAATTCGTCAAAAAAGTGGGCGGAGTGCGCTGCAGTGCTCCGGAGTGCAGCAGAGTGCGCCGCACTCCACTGGAGTCCGCCGAAGAGCAGCGAAGTGCGCCGCATATCACTAGAGTCCATTGTAACCCGCGTCCTATCACCATAGCTCGCTTCAGAATGGACGAATTTTGAACCCGAGGACACCATTCGATTCAGCTCGGTGAGACGCATCGTCTAGTATAGTTGAAGTGAAGGCCACATTCTTTCGGGGTAGGAGGGGCATACAATGGAGAGTAAGTTGTCGCGCACTTTTGCAGATTTTTGTTTGGCTGGATTGTTCAGTGTACTTGTAGCAATCTTGCCATTGGTTTGTCGCTGATGACACTGATAATAGTAGGTATACTCTAAGAGCGCGGTAGAGAGTCACTCTGATCGAATTTGTTCTAAAATTAGCTCAAGGTACAATACCGTCACAAAATGTGCAGAATTTCGGTGAACCAATTCCGAGAATTACGCGAAAGTCCACGATATTTCGGGAATTTCGCGACAATAGGATAATAAGATCAACTTAGGATCCAGGATCCGCGGAATCACAGGAATCATGCAGAATACGCAGCGCTACAGCTTCCTTCGGAATGAATATACTCTGAATGCGGAAGCGACATTGTTCAGCTCATCAAGGCAAATCTTTTGGTGTACAGCATGCCGTCGATATTCCGTTTCCAGTTTTCTCAGGTTCTTCTGTGAATGTACTTTCGCAAGGATGTAACGCAGCGTCGTTCGATAGTATTTAGTAGTGTAACATAAAAGATTCCAGTAGTACCAATCGATAGTACTGTTCCTGTAGGTTACCGTACGCTAAAAAGAGCCGCAAACTGCCTTCCAAAAGAGATAAAAGCACTGGTTAATCATGGAAACATCACGCGTTTCCAAACTCTACTCGCCGTATTTCCTTCGGAATGGATATATTCTAACCCGAAAAAAAAAAGCGTTGTACTCAACTTATCAAAGCGAATCTTTCTATAAATAGGATGTCCTCGATATTTCGATTTCAGTATTCTCAAATCTTTCTGGTGGACGTCTCTTCGTAAAAGTGTAAAGCAGCGTGCATCGCCGCTAATAGACTCCAGCGAAGACCGTTCGATAGTATTTCCTCTGTAGATTATGGTGTGTAAAAAGGTAGTCACAGGCATCTTTCCAAAGGAGATAGAAGGGCTGCTGAATTGTTGAAAAATCTTGTCTTCTCAAATTCTACTCTCGTAACCCTAGAATACGAAGCTGTCTTGCTAAGCAGATAGGAGTTTTGATCAGCAAGGTAGATAGCCCCTATGAGCATGTCTTCAGGAAACTTCGGGTTATTTGAATTTTTCTCGTTCCATGCTCTGAAGTCGCAATGTAATTTGGTCGAAATGTTGACGACCTTCGTTTGAAAGGAAACTCCGCTCATAGAGGTGTTTGAACACTCTCTTTATGAAAATCGTCTTTGTCAAGTACAGGGTCTTTTTGCAGAGATATGGTGAGGTAACTGCAACGGAGTTACGGAAGCTCGTAACTTCGCCTGCACCTCTCGCGTGTCAGTCAGAAAACTTGCCTGCTTGCTTTCCAAGGTTAAAGTTACTATGTTCCATCGAATGGTGCATGTCTCAGGCTCCAGTCTATGGAAATCGCCGAGTTACGAGCCTACTAAAACACGTCCTCATGCGTTTTGCCCAAAATGTATAGATCACACACTTCTTCGAAATTCCACCGTGAGTAGTTGTATGAAACGCTGATCGAATCTGTTCACATCGTCTAAAGGATCCCCTATGTTGGGTTTGATTGTTAGATCTGAGCTCTATCCACTTTGACGCTTTGATATTCAATCGAGCAGCTGAAGTACACGCAACCACCATATTCAAAACAGTGCTGAAGTACACGCAACCATCATATTCAATACAGTTGGATCCCTTGGGCAAATGAACTCAATGGTTGCAATCAGACTGTCATAACAGTCATGGTGGAATTTAAACGAAGTATGTAATGTATACATTTTGGGCAAAACGCATGAGGACGTGTTTTCGTAGGCTCGTAACTCGGCGATTTCCATAAATTGGAGCCTGACATGCACCATTCGATGGCACAGTTCATAGCAACATTAACCTTCAAATGCAAGCAGACAAGTTTTCTGACGGGTACGCGAGAGGTGCAGGGGAAGTTACGAGCTTTCGTAACTCCGTTGTAGTTACCTCACCATATCTCTGCAAAAAGACCCTGTACTTGACAAAGACGATTTTCATAAAGAGAGTGTTCAAACACCTCTATGAGCGGAGTTTCCTTTCAAACGAAGGTCGTCAACATTTCGACCAAATTACATTGCGACTTCAGAGCATGGAACGAGAAAAATTCAAATAACCCGAAGTTTCCTGAAAACCTGCTCATAGGGGCTATCTACCTTGCTGATCAAAACTCCTATCTGCTTAGCAAGACAGCTTCGTATTCTAGGGTTACGAGAGTAGAATTTGAGAAGACAAGATTTTCAACAATTCAGCAGCCCTTCTATCTCCTTTGGAAAGATGCCTGTGACTACCTTTTTACACACCATAATCTACAGAGGAAATACTATCGAACGGTCTTCGCTGGAGTCTATTAGCGGCAATGCACGCTGCTTTACACTTTTACGAAGAAACTTCCACCAGAAAGATTTGAGAATACTGAAATCGAAATATCGAGGACATCCTATTTATAGAAAGATTCGCTTTGATAAGTTGAGTACAACGCTTTTTCTCGGGTTAGAATATATCCATTCCGAAGGAAATACGGCGAGTAGAGTTTGGAAACGCGTGATGTTTCCATGATTAACCAGTGCTTTTATCTCTTTTGGAAGGCAGTCTGTGGCTCTTTTTAGCGTACGGTAACCTAAAGGAGCAGTACTATCGACAAACCAATGGCAAGATTGCTACAAGTACACTGAACAATCCAGCCAAACAAAAATCTGCAAAAGTGCGCGACAATTTACTCTCCACTGTATGCCGCTCCTACCCCGAAAGAATGTGGCCTTCACTTCACTTCACTACACCAGGCGATGCGTCTCCCGAGCTGAATCGAATGGTGTCCTCGGGTTCAAAATTCGTCCATTCTGAAGCAAGCTGTGGCAATTGACGCTGGTTCCGATGAACTTTAGTGATTTGAGGCGCACACCGCTGCTCTCCGGCTGACTCTAGTGGAGTGCGGCGCACTCTGCTGCACTCCAGCGATTTTTTCGACGAATGAGCGGTATTGCACCTTTAAAAAAGGCTCACAATTTTTCAAAAAAGTCGATCTATTGGGTTCCTCACCTGTGAGATGAACTGGTACTTGTAACCGGTGTGTTATGCATTTGTGACACATTTCGCCAAAATACGCGATTTTTGGATTTGGGACAAAATTTATGAGAACGTGAATTCGTAAGTTCGTAATCTGAGGAATAGTGCAGATGAAGACACATATAAAGTATGTTCCGACTGTATTTTTCATACAGACTCCAACCTTCAAGAATGCGGAAGCAAGTCCGTCAGCAGATGGGCGAAAAGGGCATGCAAACTTGCGAGCTTGCATGACTTAGCTAGATCCCGCTTAATGTAACTTCACAGTAAAGCCCTTTCGTACAAAATAGCTAAGGTTTCCGTCAACAGTGAGTCCTAACACCTTTGTGCGCGAAGTTTCAGGTCCAATCAAGATCATTAATATTTCAGCTCAAACCTGCGGTGAGCTCGAGAGCGAGGAACGAGAAAAAATCAAATGTCGCGATTTCTTCGAAAAGTCGGCCCATAGGGGTTATCCGACCTGCTGATCATGAAAATCACGTCTGATTTGCAAGATAGCTTCTTATTGTAGGGCTGCGGTAGGCAATTTTGTGCTAGCCATTTACTCCTTCACAGCAAAAGGCTTTCTGCGCTTTTCGCCTGCTATTACAAACTAGAGAGGCTACTCTATCGCGTGATGCCTACGGGAGCCCCCCATCTACAGAAAGCATTGAGTTGCAAACTTACATAAACCCGTTCGCAGGACGGAAGTGAAGACCTCAGAACAACGCGAAACTCAGCTCAAATGGGCAATATGACATGCAGGTTGCAGTACTAACGCAAAATTCGCTTTCTAAGGTACTGCTGTAGACTTACGGTAAATTGATAACTCCTAGATCTTGCATATTTCCAAAATTCGCCACTCTTTCTCTCGGCTTTGAAGAATAGCCATTAAGTGCTTTTCTACTGAGGATGTTATGTGGACACAGCTCTACTGAAAAACAATTATTAATTTATGTGCAATGTGCGCAGCGATATGTTATGGTAACACGTGCTCAGGAAAATATTATGTTTACTATACGCATTAAATCGCATAAGTGCGAAGTACCAAGTCAATTGTACTCTACAGCATGCCGTCATAACGAATACTAGCTACTATGGAACAGGAGATGACTTTAAGATCACAACTGTCGATCTTGGTAAAGTGCCTATCCAAAGCGTCTTGATAAGGATATCTACCTTCCCTAGCTGCTGGACGAGCCTCTGAGAAAAGTTATGAGCGGTTGGAAGTATAGAGTCGCTGAGCTACATCTGCATGTTATTTAAAGAACAATCCGAAAGACCATAATGGGCATGATGTTGTGAGTACTCACTACAAAGCATAGTTGCGATAGGGGGAGCGATGGATCTTACCCTTTCACTTTGAGGCCAAACTCCCGATGACCCCCTTCACCTGGGCTGAGATTGGTATTGTACTCTGAGAATATCATAAAAATCGTTATTAAAAGGTTTTGCAGGCTAAGTACTTCAAACATCAAGTACACTCATAAATTTACAAAAGAAACGGTATTTGTGTTTATTTATATTATTTATTGATCCTCGCAGCATTCATTTGGAGAGCAGAAAGTGAGGACAAAAAAGCAGTTGGTTCTTGGAGTACATAAAATCCCTCATATCTCGCGGCACAGAAGACCTAGAAAAAAGTCGACGGTCTACGCCGATTCTCCATGATCTCAGCTTTCGACGATTTAAAGCATGTTAGAGCTTTTTTGCTTCCCGGCTCTAAAAATCATTTGCTCCGGTGACCCATAAAAGCCAACACATTGAAAAGATCGTCCCGAAAGTTTTTGCGCACGATTTTCAAAAATTCATAACTTCTGATTTTTCCAACCGATTTGACTGCTTCTATTTTTGTATGAAATAGTAAGTCATGTTTTTTTATAATGACATCTTATCTGCTTACTAATGGTCATCTATTGCATAGATAGGAGCGATAGAAGAAAATTGGTCAAAATTTGAATTTTCTGTGTAGGGTCATGAAAAATCGGAGACTTGCAACAAAAATTGGAGCAGTCAGTATTGTAGGTTCCTTCACCAGCTCTTTCTAAGGCCTCGGACAGACTTCACGCGACTAAATCGTCGCGATCTAATCGCCAAGATTTCCATTCATTTTCATTTCACATTCAAAAATTTCGGGCTGGAAAAGTATCACAACCGAATGCAAGTTGAAGTATCACAACCGAATGCAACTGTTACAACATCATGGAATGATGTTGTAACAGTTGTCTCGTCGCGATTCAGTCGCGACGACCAAATCGCGTGAAGTCTGCCCGGGGCCTAAGGCAGCCGCTATACTCCTCGAGGAGTATAGCATGGCGGCGGGCGATCGCCAGTCGCTAATCGATACGTATCAAACGTGTAGTCGCCGATATTGGCGATCGCCAGTCGCCAGTGTTGGCGACTACACATTACTCATTTCCCACTTCCATTTCAAAGTACTCATCAGCCGGTGAGGTCACCCTAAAAAGAATGTGCAAGACCAGTGATTTTCACATTCAACACTTAACGGTAACTTGTTTGGCGATTAGCGATCGCCCGTCGTAGCGACTGAGACAAAATCGCTGGTTTTACACGTATTTATTGCATATCGATGGTCGCCATGCTATACTCCTCGAGGAGTATAGCACCTGTCTAATAGTGCAAAGTTTGCGCTGATTGAGGGTCTCTATAAAAAAAATATGATTTTCGAGAAAGCAATACAAAAGGGCGAATTTGGTTTATTTTAGCATTTTTCGGGGAAATCCTAACTTTCCGTAGAAACGCTCAATCGGCGCAAACTTTGCACAGTTAGAAAGAGCTGGTGAAATAACCTACAATACTGACTGCTCCGATTTTTGTTGCAAGTCTCTGATTTTTTATAACCCTACACAGAAAATTCAAATTTTGACCATTTTTCTTCTATCGCTCTTATCTATGCAGCAAATGACCATTACTAAGCAGCTGAGATGTCATTGTAAAGAGCATGACTTACCATTTCACATAAAAGTGAAAGCAGTCAAATCGGTTGGAAAAATCAGAAGTTATGAATTTTTGAAAATCGTGCGCAAAAACTTTCGGGATGACCTAATAATAGCGAGGTGGAGCAAGTTAATAGTAGAAAATGTGCTGTGGATTGACATCGTTATCAGCCTAACGGGAACGTGAGCGAACGCGTCTATTTGAGCTTGCTTATCGTTCTTATAAGTTTATGTTTTTTTGTTTGGTAAAAAATGCGCTTTTGATTGAGAGTTATGCCATCATTATTAGCACACACTCAAAAAACTATGGGAGATTGGTAAATTTTCACACCTTCACACAAAAACCCGCCCATTTCTGGAATCTATACTCTGTAAACCTAGTGCTGAAGAAGGTCACTTTCGTGAAAACGCTCTAGACTCACCTTACCTAATTTGTAGAGAATGGTTGGTTTCAATAAATCAAAAACTTTAAGAGATTCAGAAGAATAACATGTTATAAAAATATCCTTCAATGTTTTGGAAAGGTTGGCAGTTTGAAGAGGAAACGGCAGGTAGAACACTTTAGAAAATTGCAAATGACTCGCATGTGTTCCAGTTCAACAGCGAGGCAGAAGGAGAATCTTACGCCGACGAAAATGTTGCCGACATTGATACAGAGTTGACAATTGAGTGAAACTCTCTGACTTCCTACATAAGGAATCCAAGGATATTGCCTAGTTACAATGAGGAATTGTCCAGGAAGTCCATTGGTGATCTTCATGTTGCTGAAGATTTCAAGGCTGCTAAATTCACAAACATGGATATGAACAAAAGGAAGGTGTTAATACAAAGCATAGCTACTGCTCTTAGATCCCGACTGGAGTGCGAACCCAACTCTGTGCTTTATGCTTTTGGAAGTTATTCCCCTTGTGACATTATGACTTAAGATATTGAAAAAAAAAAACCAACGCGCAGCATAGTATCTACTTTTTTCGGCTATTCCGCAGATGCTGTTGAAGAAGAAGTTGAGCAGCTTTCTCATCAGCTAACAGGACGTATGCCAGAGGAGGTGAAGCAGAGTTCGATAAGGCCCAAAAAAGTATGCAATACTTCCTTCCCTGTTGCGAAAGCATATGCGATCTAGCTCTTTTCCCATTACTTAGCGATAGTGATATTGTTGATGATGACGTGCAGGAATTGTAAGTTGTTCCTAACTTGTACATCTTTTGAGATAAACCTTATTGCTTTCGTTTTTTGTTGATGCAATGAAACAGGAGCGCAGATCTTCATAAAGTCAATTTTTTAAAAATTTTTTGATTTTTTTCAAAATTTTTTAATTTTTTTTTCAATTTGTGCCTAAATAAGGTACAAATTAGAGCTCTTCATACCACGCTCCCCCCCCCCCCCCTAGACTCACATACGCCCTTCACCCTGGAAGGTCAGGAACAGCCGAGACCAGGGCCCGGCACAGATCGTCTGGAAGCAGGCTGGACTTCGTTTTTGAAACAAACAGCAAAGGGGATATCGTTTTTGATGAGCCGGAGCCGAGCACCAAGAATAAGCGCCATTTCGAACACAAGCTTTTAGGACAGGTTATCACACGACTGACATGCTCTATCGTGCATGGCGAAAAGTGCGCGCGATTTGAAAGCAAGGCTTAAATAAACAAATTGCTTGTTTACAGCGCGCACAGAAGCATTTGACACCAAAATTGAACTGTATGTATAGAAGATTATTTGCGAAAGTATTATGTAAAAAGATTTGAAAACTTGTGTAAAGTAATACCTTTTCAAAAATTAGATCGTCTCCAGACGGCCACCATATATTTTCGCCACTTCACATAAGTTTCGGATCTTTTTAGCATGGACGGATTCCCGGTCAAAAATCTATCCCTGAGCATGAAGACATTTTCATATCATTGCCTTTCCTTTGTTTTTTGCCTTTATTTCTTCTCGCTTTGTTGAATATCGCGCTCTATATGCATAGTATTCAGCTCCAATTCAGATTTTCACTCTTATCTTACGTCTTTTCTTTCAAGCTAGTAAATCTTTTTTGTTTTCATCTTCTCCTAAGCAGGTAGGTCAAAGGGGACTTCGTAAAACCCCCGAAAGTCAGGGGAGACTTCGTTTTCAGAAACCCTAGAAACCGACTCGTGCCGGACCCTGGCCGAGACCCCTTCACCTGGGGAGAGCCCGGCTCCCCCTATCGCACCTATGCTACAAAGAACAAAGTCTATTAGATACTATTGAAGGGTCCTTGTACCGCTAATTATTGATAGGCAATGATTGTTTTGCGAAGTTTGGAGACGCCTATAACTTCTACTAGAAAGCTGTTTAGCAAATAAGGAAAGTAATCAAATATCAGCGCATCAAAGCGCATTTTATCGCCTTTCGTTTCAGATGGCCAGTGCAACATGCGATCTTTCTGTTTGGAACGAGCAACACGTGAAAAGCAACAATAAGCAACGTTTCGAAAGCAATCAAAATGACCTAACATCGCAGATCCTGCGCACTGTGCCTTGAGCATCAAATGAATGCAATTACCGCAATAAGCGTATCGGAGATACCCTGGCTGGGCTTAGAACAAATTGATCAAAATTTAAAGTGATTCTTTACCATACTCCAACAGTATCCGTACGGTGCCATCAGCAGCAAATCAGTGGCATCAACACACTGACTAATCTAACCAAAGAAAAATGTGCAAAACTGAGCGAAAACTTACTGCCTACGCATACCTACAGTACATGGACAGATTGTGGCACTTCTATACACCGTATAATGCGCCTCGCCGAGCTGAATCTAACGGTATCCTCGGATTCCATTCTGAAGCGAGATATGGCGATGTGACGCGGAGTCCGACGGACTCTAGTGATGTGCGGCGCACTCCGCTGCACTCCAGTGGACTGCGTCGCACTCCGTCCGACTGCAGCTCACTCTGGCAAAGTCCGCCGCAATCCGGCGACTTTTTTGAGGAATTGTGAGCGGTACTGTACATTCATCAGTGTAGGAACAGCTCAGCATTTCCTTGCTAGAAACTAAATTTCCTTTCCTCTTGACTTTCAGATGAGAAAAATATGGGCATATGAATGTTTGGTGTGGAAGATCTATGCATGAGCGAGTAAGAGATGCGTAGAATTTCTCTTGGAAAGGTTCCGATTTTCCTTGATTTGTCGGTACCTTTTAGTTTTTGACTTCAAACTTTGCTTGCATCAAAATCGGTGCAAGCATTGAAAATCCATCTGTGGGGTTTCCCAGCTCTATAGCTCCGCGGCGTGCAACTATACTTTGGTTAGAAGAGATATGATTTGTGGTGTTTGACTTGTTTTGGAATTGTTTTGGATGCGTAATTCAAGAATTATGCATCAACATAATACTTTGGAAGGAAAATTTATATACTAAAGCAGCAGAAATCTGCATTTTCGCTGTCTATTCATGCTAAGGCATTTTTACGTTTACTGTAGGCACATTGCACGAAAGGGTACTGCCGTGTAAGCCGCACTTCCAATTTCGCGTATATTCCTCTGATGACTCCCAGCAGCCAATCGTCTTTTCTATGAAGCTACTGTTCTTTCTACAAAATTTTCTGCTGATTATCCAACGATGCTTACAGTTTGTGCATGTTTCTGGTGTGAACGAATGAAGCATTGAAATAACAAATTTTTGATGACCAAGTTTCTTCGATTACTCGGAATTTGTTAAAGACTTCAGCGTTCTGATAGCTCCATGTTCCTTATAGGGAAAGATTTCCAAGTCAGCTCGACCAGTCCTGCTGAAGCAAATACCACCGCAAAGCAGTTGAAACGCTTGATTCCAATCCTGCTGAAGCATATACCACCGCAAAGCGGTTGAAACGCTTGATTCCAAATCTGTCATTTCTAGCTGCCAAATGATTCTGTAGAGGGAGTTATGAGGGTTTCCCTCCGGAGACACAGTGCCCTTCAAGATGTCAACCTTTGTCTGCAATATGGAAAGACTCAACAGCGGTGACTGGCATTTGGTAAGTTCAAACCCAAAATTTAGATATCGTTCAAAGCAAGAGGCCGAAAAAAACCTGGAACCGAATTTATGACTTTTCGCTTATCAGTCAAGATACCACCTTGCCAGTCGCTATCGTTTTGTACTCCTTTGCATTGCTCTGAACAAGGGTTGATATGTTAATCGGCGTCTCATACCTAAGAAACACCCTCCACAGAACCTTTCCGTAGCTAGAAACGACAGAATTGGTATCAGCGTTTCAATCACTTTACGGTGGTATATGCCCTAGCAGGACTGGCAGACTTGGGAAACTTTACTTTTCAGTGATGGGCAATGTCATGTCAGTCACCACAGTCTCGTAATGTTTTTGATTTTTAATGAAAGGAAATTGCATTGGGAAAAAAAGGTGGATGACAGCTGAGGAACGGGCTGTCATACTCGAAGTTGAAATGTGCTAAGGTGTGTGTATATCTGTCTGTCACAAAATTCATAGAGCGTGTTGTAGTCAAGGACTTGAGCTGAAATTTTGGTCATGGCACCCTACCAGCATTCAGGTATGATCGTCTCCACGATTCGTGTAGAGGTGTAATGCAGACTTTGCTTGATAGCACAGGTAAACTTGTTAAACCTCCACGTCATAGCATTGTTTTTTGTACTCTCTCGCCATCAAAAACCGCCACGCTTTGAGTTGGCAGAACCCCGCCTCTACACGAATCGTGGAGCCGATGATAAATATTGCAAAAGCACACGCCGATCCTATAATTGAAACCTTGAGAAACTGGGCGTCAAACGGATCCACGCGACTTTTGACCGACCAATGTGGGTCGATGATTGTACTTTTTGCGAAGTTGTGGATTTTTCTAACAAATAAATGTGCAGACCATAGGCTTGAGTTCAGAAAGTGAGCAAAATATCTACTTCTACGCAAAATCAGCGCCAAAAAGGAGTTTTTGCGTAGATCATCAATTTGTCAAGGTTTCATCTAATTTTTTGCGCAGATTTCTGCTCAGAAATGTAGGGAACAAAAGTAACTATCTTTTGTAAAAACTAATAGGCAATAATAACTTCAGTAACTGGCCGACATTCTCTTTTGATCTTCTACGCAAAAGCTTTCTCTTCCCAATTTACCGCTCCTACATGGAAATTGTTTACAATTCGTTCATGATGATCAGCATCACATAGTGAGTTTCAAAGTGACATCATGCGAGCAAGAGGAATGCATATAAATAGAGGAGCCAGTGCGAGCCTCTGCGAAGCAGAGGTGAAGCACTGGTAAAATATAAATCTCTTGAGCGCAATGAAGTCTTCTTTTGCGCGCGCCCCTCCACGGCGCAGATATATCTTAGAATCTGACGTAGAAGGCCGCTTTTTGACTCAGATAAGTCCGTCTTCAATTACGTCCACCTCACAGATAAGTCCTTTTTCTCCATTATAACTACCCTAAAATCTTTCAGATAAGCCGGAATCGGCTTATTTGTACCCGACTTATTTTTAGGCGAATTTATTGCGGGGGGGGGGGGACCTGTATGCCAGATTTTTGAATACTTGTCTTACTGGGAAAGGGTACTGAATGGAGTTGATGTTGTAATTGGGAAGGTTACTAAGGGTGTCCGCGCCGGCAGCCGCCTCTAGCAGCCGTAGCAGCCGCCAGCAGGCGCCAGCAGCCCGTAGCAGCCCTATCCGCCGCTGGCCGCTTTTGTAATAGAAACGCGAAATCATCAGAATATTATATAATATATATATATTATCATAACTTATAATAACGGGCTAAGGGTGTTTACGTTTTTTTGTGTGTGTGTGCTTGTGTCTGTCTGTCCATTACGAAATTCGTAGAGCGTATTCCAGCCAACGTCTTGAGCCCAAATTTTGCATAGCGCACGCTACTTGCATGAAAGCCCACCATGCAAAAGCATGAGCGGATCCGTTGAGTGGATCCATAGAAAATTGCGCCTCAAAGGGATTTATTTGCTTCTGACCAGCAAGATTGGACCGGTACCAACATTTTTTGCGAAGTCACGTATATGTTTGACAAGCTAATGTGCAAGCCATGGACGTTAACCAAAAAAATTGAATTAAAGTTGATTAGTTTACGAAAGTGGCGCCAAAAAGAATAAGTTGCATGAATGCTCAATTTGCTAAGATTGCACAGGGATGTAGTCCACGGTGATTATTGCCGTTATGGCGGATATCAGGCCATAAAAAGTTCAAAAACCAACTCAAATTCGCATTAATTATCCTCGGAAAAGTTTCATCTACGCGAAAGTACCGACCTCACACAAAAAAATAGGAATGAGTAGTTGTTTACAAATCATTCGTGATAGATGGATGGCTCGGTGAGTTTCAATGTCATTATTATGCGGGAAGGAGTTAGGCATACAGAAAGAAGAGCCAGTGCGAGCCTCCGCGAAGCAGAGGTGACGCACTGGTATAATATAAATTAATATATATAATATAAATACTATATAATACTATATAATACTAATATTTTGAGTGTTCCTACCTACGCTCTTTATCTTCCACGCTTTTTCTTCTGTTTCCGCCAGGGTAGTTCGATCTCACATATCATATTTGTGTCCATTTCATTACCTTGTCGCCGTACGGTCATCCTGTTGAACCACAGCAGTTCGCAGCAGTTTCTTTCCGATGTGATTCCCTCTGGCTCTGAATGCGTCCGATTCTTGCAGGTGTGCATTTTGTTTACTTTTTGATTATGGTTTTGCTTCAATCTTCTTCCTGGCTATCGGTGCATATCTGCATTGCATTCTACTACTTCGCAAGTTCGCCGAATTAATTCGCGGAGTGGGTTCTTCTGACTATGACAGTGCTCACAGTCGTTTTAGACAAGACAGATTGCAAAGTGAAATGCGGGCACCGATAGGATGCAATGTGCGGCAACAGAACAATGAACACGATTGTAATAGTGAGATCGAACTACCACTGGCGGCAACAGAAGAAAAAGCGGAAGATGAAAAACGAAGGCAGGAGCACCCAAAAAGTAAGATTCTGATGATTTTGCGCTTCTACAACAAAAGCGGACCTGTGACGGCTACGGGCTTCTAGTGGCGGTGCCGGCGCGGTATGAAGGCACCCTAAATCGCGTTTGAAATCAGCAAAGAAAGGGATACCATCATGCTCCCCTCACGCTGATACCGTTTTTGCTTTTCAGATCAGCGAAGCTGCTCTGCAAAGACTTGTGGCCTAAATCCATAGGCTTTCTCCGCCGCTGTGGTATAGATTTCCCCAAAGAGTGGGAGCGCCAATAAGGCAGCTTGCAAAGCTTTAGACCACCGTAATAGAAATGCTATCTTCGAACTCGTTCTGATGCTTGATTTTGTACCACATTCGGCAGTATTGAATGGGTTTATTCTACCCGATTTCTCAATTACAGGTGCCTATTCATCTGAGGGTTTTCAGATTTGACCAATCTGTGCTGAATCTTCTAGCTGCCAATGCTTTTTGGTATGATAGACACTATTATGTAAGCGAGATCGTTGACTTTTTCGATATCGTAAAACAAGACCGATTTGTGGATACTTCAGTCGATGAGATCTTTTACCTGATCGGTAGTTCTTTTCAAAAGCCTTTCTAAGTATATACTACCCAAAGATATCAGTTACTTTGTGTCATATGATCCGCTCAGTTATCGCATCTAAGAACATCTATTGTCTTTTCTGGAAAAACAATCAAAAGTTTTTGTTCATTCTTTACTCATGACACAATATTGTAGCTTGAGCTTCTTTCTTAAGGATCTGGTAGCTTGTGTTTTCACAAATTTCCAAGAAAGCAAAAAGATCTATGAATTTGTCAATTTATGCTCGTTGATGTACGTACCACCTCTTCTACGCGTGTGCTACTGGAAACCGTTCGCAAGTATTTAAAACATGTTCTATTTCTTAAAATGAATCAATAAAGATTTCATGGATGGAATATATATTGGAAACGTAGCCATATGCAATTTAGCATATGTTTCCTCAATCGCAATATACAGAGTTAAGTTTATGGACAATTCTCTATAAAAAGCGGTAAATATCATGAACTTAGCTGAAACTTTGCAGTTCAATGACTACTATCCTTACTATAATATACACTGGATCCTTTCAAGCGCGACGCAAGAGTTTTCTGCGTCCCTCCTATCCTTAACCCCACACATGAAGGAGGTCCAGTTGCTGAAGGATCCCAGAAAAAGGAATGGGAAAATATTACGGCGCTCAGTGATGACAGGAGGAGAGGCCTGCAGCCATTATGTCGGCGAGAGGTTCTTGCACTATGGGTCCCGGGGCGGAGCGGAGATTTCTCAGCTTTGAGCTAAGCGGCTGAGAATTGGCACAGAGGTGTATGTGAGCATATGATCAAAAACCCAATGAATTCCAAAATCATCGATTACTTATCGGCCACCTGTATCGATTTTGTTGCTGCACTTGCTAAGTGTTGAAATAGCAATGTGTCATGGTAGCTGGAATGGTTGTATACGGAATCGCTCTAGCCATCGATCTCTTTTTCATCAAATTCCACTTGCAAAACGATTACAATTCTAAAAACATTGAACGGCTTTCTGTCACCTTCACTCTACAAATATCGAACATTTAGCCTCCTTTTGGAAAGTTTATATTTCTTTCACGCACAAGTTTGCTATGGAAAATCTCTTTCAGCTTGGGGTAAAGTCTGATTTTTCAAAGAAAAAATTGAATATTCCATGAATCATGGTCTTCAAGGGGGAAGGTTAGATTTGGGAATGAACAATCATCGTGCGCACATTACTCAACAAAATTCATCACATATCTGCCTTAAAAGCACAAAAACCCAACATTCAAGTCAATGCTCCCTATTTTTGTCAGCTTGATGCTCAAGCTTTTTTATTCAACATACAAATAATCAGCATAGCATACTGCCCCTCCTACTTCCATACTCATTTTGAATGGGAATAATCGGGAGATTTTCACTATTAATGATGCGTTGATGCGTTTTTTTCCGCAGCTAAGCGACTAAATACATAAATACTAAATACATAGATGAAATAATTGTCATTGTAGACTTTTCCTATAAGTTCGAGATCGTCTTATGCATGGATAGCTTCGATTTGTTCAACGAGCGCTGTTTTATAATCACTAAGTTTCTGCGATAGCCGAATTTTCCGGGTTTTGACTATGTCGCGTAGTTTAGTACGTCGTCCAACAACCAATTGCAATCTTTCTTGACTAGACGTAACTCTACACCCTCAAAGGAAAGAGCAGTTGAGCAAAAAAGATTTCAATCTTTTTTGCTGTTGTTGTCAAAACATCAGCGCAACTGCTAATCGCACTGAATTCGCATGCGGTATTGCGAGCGTTTACTTTGTGCGAAGTTTGATTCCAGTTCGACACTTTCATAATATCTTCATTCAGTCTCCATGTTTCATGATTTATCAAAAGAGAATTCTCTTGAAAACTTTCATTTTCGGAAAATACTTCTGCTCAAAAAGAAAACAGCAGGGCGAACATGGTCTCCTTGGAAAGGACCAGGGACTTTATGGGCGCCAAACGAAGTTCCAAGGTTTTACAGACAAAGTCTGATAATTTTCGAAAACTTTTACGTTTTTTTCCTCACTGAGAAGTTCTACTTTTGCTCAAAAAGAAAAGGCAGGGCGAACATGGTCCCCTTGAAAGAGACCAAGGATCTATGGGGCACGAACTTTTTTCTAAAGAACTCCAAGGGCTCACAAACAAACTACTTTTAGGTTTTTTCTTCACTGAGAAATCCCTACTTTTGCCCAAAAGAAAAGGCAGGGCGAACATTGTCCCCTCGGAGGGGACCAGGGACTTTATGGGCGCTAAATTTTTTTCTAAAAACTCCAAGCGCTCACAAACAAACTACTTTTAGGTTTTTTTCTCACTGAGAATTCCCTACTTTTGCCCAAAAAGAGCAGGGCGAACATGGTCCCCTTGGAAGGGACTAGGAACTTTATGGGCGCTAAATTTTTTTCTAAAGACTCCAAGCGCTCACAAACAAACTCTTGAAAAAATCTTTTAAGTATTTTTCCTTACTGAGAAACTCCTACTTTTACCCAAAAAGAAAAGGCAGGGCGAAAATGATCTCCTTCGAAGGAACCAGGGACTTATGGGCGCGACATTTTCGAATTCCAAGGTTTTACAGACAAAGTTTGATATTTGTCGAAAAACTTTCAGGTTCTTTTCTCACTGAGGAATCCCTACTTTGCCCAAAAAAAAAGAGCAGGGCGAATGTGGTCTCGCTGGCAGCAAAGATCAGGGACTCCATATGGCTTCAAATTTTTCTTAAAAATCCCAATTTTTCACAGACAATCTATCAAATTCTGTGGAAGGTGCTTGGAATTAACTAGACTAACAAAAATCCTACTCGCTCCCAAAGAAAGAAAAAAGCGGGGCGAACTTAGTCTGCTGGCGGGAAGGAGAGGGACTCCATGCGGTAGGACGTTACCTCAAACTAAGCGTGATCACAGTAAAACTCAGAAAAGAAGATACCCTTGGGTTCTTCAACCTTGAGGAATCCTACTGTTGCTCCCTCTCTCCCCCCCTCCTTTTGAACTTGGCATGAAAGACGGAATGACTTATACTATTTGCCAGCTATTCCCAAAGAGACTCTTTTCTCTGGAAATATTTTTGTGAAATTTGATGAGAACTGCTTTAAATGGGTTTGTGTACATGAAGATAACCCAAAGGTTTTTACTGCAAAATTATCTTGCAGGGAATTCTTGCACTCGGTATAAATTTTTACTAATACTCTGGAAGATTTCACTTTGACAATGTGCAAAGCTCATTTTCGGTGGAAAAACGACTTGATAATAATTGCAGCAGGACACAAAATCTTTCGCACTTAGTTTTTGCAATTTTTTTGACCTGAAGAATTGCTTTTGCCCTTAGGAATGAGAAGTGCAATTCCGGTCTCGCTGACGGCTCGACAATCCTACTGTAGAATGCTTTTACGAAAGAAATTTTTCAAGCTTGATTTTTTGAAAATCGTCAAATACTGTGAAAAAACCCACTTCTGCTCTCAGGATTGCTGTTTCATAAACCATTGAATTGCGCTTTCCAGCGAAACTTTGGGTTTCGCTGGAAAGCGCAATTCAATGGTTTATGAAACAAGACAGCATTACAAAGGCCTTCTCATTCTGCTTTTGATGAAGATGCTGAAGATGTTTTTGGTGCTTCTGATGCTTTTTTGCATGGTCTCTTACGGATTTGGAAGACAGATCCTGTATTCTTTATAAGAAGAACTTGTGAAGAAAATATTGGTATTTTCACAAAAGAAATGAAGGGGTACCTAAAGGGTCTCGCGAAATCTGAAAGGTCCTTTAAAATGGTGTCTGAAAGTGAGGGAATTTCTTGAAATTTCAATTTGGATTTTCAACAAAAAAGGAATTTCGACTTATTTTTGGCCGGATTTCCTAAAATTTGGGAGGAAGTGCTTGCACTGTATAATTTCGAGTGGGAGGAGGCCTTGTCACTTTTCGCAAGAAGGCCTCGGAGCATCAAAGAAATTTGTATGCATGCATGGAATTTGTAGTATTACAAAGTCTCTGTTTGTTTAGTAAGAGAACTGAAGGATGTCAAGGGGCTCTTTGACAGAAATTCAGAGTTGTAAGAGACTTGAATATTTTGTTAGAACTTTCAACGATATGAAAGAAATGGCGGTATAGACAAAGTGTTTTCTAATGGGTGCGTGTTGCTCACTGAGAGAACATGATAAAAAAAAATTTTTTTGCATTGCTTGGGACTGTAGAAATGTAAAAAATACGGCGATACTGTTAACAGAGTTTGAGATGTGTGAAAGGCTCTGCATCTTTTTTGGTAGGAAGCCGCGAGGTCAAGAAAAGTTCAAAACTGTGAAGATTTTTTGGGAGTGTTCAGAAAATGTTGTGTTTTTGATAGGAACGCTTTGGAGCCATCGAGCGGGTTCCGCGTCCTGCTGCGAAAGGCAGAGGTCTTGAAGTATTATAGTTATTTGCATGTGCATGAAGTTTCAGAATTACAAAAAAATCTGCTACTTCAGGAAAAGTATCCAATAGATTTCGCTTGAGTATTTACTAGACTTCGCTTCACTTTTACAAAAGCCTTATAATATCCAAACCTTTAAGTATTACAAGGGTTTTTAGGCACGTGGAAAAAAGTGACGGCGGTTCTAAAGTGGGGCTGAGGGGCGTCTTGCGAACCCGCGTTATTCAAGGAAAAGATTAAATAAAAAAGGGAAATTCATAGCACTAGAAAATTTGAGGATGTAAAGGAAAGGCTGTCTTGTGGGAAACTTTAGTAATCAAGGTTATCGCCTCACCTCTGACAGAAGCGCTAAGGTGCGAAAGGAATTTAAATTCAATGCATGTACTTATGGGAAAGTGAAAAGAATTCGTACCCTTGCTGAAACTTCAGGGGAGCGCACTTGAATTTTGATCACTTTCTGAGGAAGCCTTGTTTGGGAAAAATTGGCAGAACTTTCCGAATAACCCATAGGTAATTCGATATAACTTCGGTCAGACCATTAGTGTTCAAAAACAACGCCGCATATTTTTAATAGTCTCGTTTCTTATTGTGCCGTAAGCTGCAACATAAAACAAATATTAGGTTGTTACATAAGTCTTGTTACACTTTAATTTCATAGAACGATAAGTCGTGATCTTCATAATTTTAATAGGGCTTCAGGGTACCATTCGATGAAGCAAAGCAAGCTCTACAAGATAGTATGCAAAAGTTCGCACCAACTTCTACCCACTGTAACTTTGCATCCAAAATCTGAGTCGTAGTGAAGGCTCAAAAATTGCATGAAATTCATATCTTTGTTCAGAAAAATCCTACGAATCTCCAACTTACTCATAAAAATTGCCCACTTTATCAGACACTTAACTACCGTTTCTGTATTTTTTCCTCATCTAGAAATCGAGAAAAGGAAGTTTTTTTAGTTTTTTTTACAAGAACGAAGCTATGTTGTTTCTATTGTAGCTGTATGCTACAAGCTCTTAGAAGTATAATCTGAATTTTCAGCTTGCCAAAAGCCCTAGCTTTCGAAAAAATACCAAATTTAGTTTCTTTCACTCGGATGTTCAATGCTGAATTAGGTAATTTTCGAGAACAAGAGCTTTTGGAAAGCTAAAAATTTACGGTTACACTTGCAACGGCTCGTAGTATACAGCTACATCAACAGAAACAGCATAGCTTCGTTTTTGTAAAAAGTAAAAAAATTTCCTTTTCTCGATTTCTAGACGAGGAAAAAATACAGAAACATTACTTATGAGTGTCTGATATGGTGGACAATTTTTATGAGCAAGTTGGAGATTCGTAGGATTTTTCTGAACAAGGATATGAATTATTCGCAATTTTTGAGCCTTCATTACTACTCAGATTTTGGATGCGAAGTTACATTGGGTCGAAGTTGGTGCGAACTTTTGCACACCATCTTGTAGAGCTTGCTTTGCTCTATCGAATGGTATCCCGGAGGCCTGTAAAGATTATGATGTGCATGAATAATCGCTGTTAGAAGTTAGGTGTAACAAGTGTTATGTAACAATCTAATAGTTTTTTTCAAATGTCTTTTTTTAAAGGTCATCATTTAGTGATATCCACTGTTTACTGTAAAAACTGGACGCTTTGAAAAACGAGAGCCTATTGTTAGTGTGCAAATAAGTGTAGCCTTGACTCACTAATGTACTAGCCTCAACCCACTTGCTAGCGACCGTAGGGTCGCTAGTCATATATATAAAGCTGTTTGTCTGTTTGTCTGTCTGTATGTCTGTATGTCTGTCTGTCTGTCTGTACGTATGTTCCGAACAGAAAATTCCATTTTTGAACCGATCCCGACCAAAACTGGAACACATACACTTCATCCCCGGCGGGGGTCATAGGCTACTTTTCGTCATCGATCGATATCGATTTTATCGATTTTATCGTTTTTTTTGTAAAGTTTGGCCTGTGGGGCTGGGATTTTGCACAGGGGGGGGGGGGCGGGGTAATCGAGCATGCTGATTACAAATACAACATTAGTTTTTGAAATCGTCCATTACTTTTATTGATTTTATCGATTTTTTTTGCAAAGTTTGAGCTACGGGGTTGGGGGGGTTGGTGAGGAAGGTGGGTGAGCATGCTGATTACTAACACAGCGGGAATAGGGAATTGCACGTAGAAAGTGTGCACAGGTAAAGGTGTACAGGAATAGAAATGGAATCTTCATCGTTTTTGACAGGGCCGGGCGGAGCCGGGTAAGCCCTAGTGTATGATAATCTCTTTTCGGACATATGAAATTCTTTTGACTTTTCAAAGCCTGCTTATGAAAGCGATGTATTGAGAGAATGAAATTTTTTCAAGAGAACCGGTACCGCTGCTATTTGTATCCTAACAAGGAGGAGAGGAGGATTTTTAAACCGTAATGTTACTGTAATGCTACTGACTCTTGCTGCAAAACAGATTTACTGGAAATTACATAAAAATTATGCGAAATGCATGTCTTGTTTCCAGAAAAAAAGTTGGGCACGCCTTTCATTCACATAAGTCTGTCATATAATTTCATACATTGTTGTTACCCCCACTACTCATATAGTGCTGGTCATAGCTATAAAGCCACCCAAAAAGTCACGGTAATCTGCCCTGTGTCGAATAAAATTGTCTGAAAAACCACTATTCTATTTGAAAACTAACGCTGTATCACTGTCGAGAACGACTAGAATTTCATTGATTCTAGCTGGAGAAAAACTGAAAAATTTGAAAAATCGTGTTGCAAAGGCTGGCCATAGCTATAAGGCCACCTCTTTTCAAGCAGTACTACATCCTTTGTATCTAGAATTTTGTACAGTTACAGCATCAAAATATAAAGCATTAGTTACACCCAGGTGCTGTCGCCTTTTGAAAAAAATTTTATACTTTTTTGCTTCAAAATGCATAAAAAGTCACATTGCTGCAAAAAACTGCTAGCTTACAGAGTTTTCGAGCACTTATTTAACTTCGATGAGTGCATTAGGATTTGCTAAGCTTTTGCAATGATTGTTGTGAAAGGCGCTTGAGTCAACCCTGCGTAGTCGCTTATATCAATGAGGGAGCCTCAACCTCCCCTTCAGGCAGATGAGCTTTCAAACCACAGAATTTGAGTTCCGATGTCCGAAAAGCTCTACTATGTTTTCATTGCGACGTCTTTACAACGATAAACTTGTGCGCGTTGCCGGAACTTCATCGCAACTTTTAGGATTCCGGTTATGTCTTGAGCACTGTTCCTTAAAAAATCAGTAACGCACTGTGGGTAACCAAGACCCACTCTAACCATTCGATCGGACGAAAAACCGTTTAAAACTTTAATATTCTAATAATTCTTTAATATCCTAATAATTCTTAATTCTAATGTTTCTAACAGTTTCGTAAGATATGACTTGATGAGGGGCTGAAAGGAGTGAAATTCAAAGTTATGTTAGTTTGCTGCCACAAATGAACTGCAGATGAAGCATTTTGAACTTCAGCGTTGCAGTTGCGTCTTTGCAAAAATTCCGACAACTTTTGCGTTAGTACGTCGTCATGCAAACAATGCGCCAACTTCCGACCAGAAGTTTTCGCTGGAAATTGGAAATCGTTGGAAATCGAGTTTTTGGTTCAAAAACGTGCCTATACCCATATAAGGTTGAGGCTCCCTCACTGATATCGACTAGGCAGTAAGGTTGAGGCTCCCTCACTGATATCGACTAGGCAGGATTTACTCAAGCGCCTTTCACAACATTCATTGCAAAAGTTTAGTAAATCCTAATGCACTCATCAAAGTTAAATAAGTGCTCGAAAACTCTGTAAGCTAGCAGTTTTTTGCAGCAATGTGACTTTTTATGGATTTTGAAGCAAAAAATGCAGAATAAATTTTCTTTTCAAACAACAGCACCTGGGTGTAACCAATGCTTTATATTTTAATGCTGTAACTGTACAAAAAATTCTAGATACAAAGGATGTAGTACTGCTTGAAAAAAGGTGGCCTTATAGCTATGGCCAGCCTTTGCAACACGATTTTTCAAATTTTTCAGTTTTTCTCCAGCCAAAATCAATGAAATTGGTAGTCGTTCTCGACGGTGATACAGCGTTAGTTTTCAAATAGAATAGCGGTTTTTCAGACAATTTTATTCGACACAGGGCAAATTACCTCGATTTATTAGAATGGCCTTATGGCTATGGCCAGCACTGTATTAGGTTGGTCCGAAAGTTCTGTCCCACCATTTTCAAAAAATCATAACTTCTTCCTAAACGGATGATTCCGCATGCCTAAAATTTTGTTGAAAAGAGCAATTCAGGCGCTTTCTAAGGTTTCCTTGGCTGCTATTCAATAAGCTCTTATTGCAGAGATAAAATTGGAAAATGAAATTACTTCAAGTGTGGAATTTTTAAGCAAGCCCCTAAAAAAATCTAAAACTGTGCCATAAAATCCACAACAGCCAATATCCTAGAATTTTTTGAACCCCTCTTTCTAGCTGAGCAAAATTTGAGCTGATCGAGCTGTCATTTTGAACGTTATGATTTTTTGAAGAAAATGTCAAAAAATCAATATTCCTAAGAAACTGATTTTTGGCTTTTTTTGAAAATCATAACGTTTCTAGGAAGGCTCCGTCAGCGCGAATTTTGCTTATATAGAAAGAGGGGATCAGAAAACCTAGGTTAATGGTTGTTTTGGATTTTATGGCACAGTTTTAGATTTTTTAACGGGCTTGCTTAAAAATTCCGAACTTGAAGTGATTTCATTTTCCCAATTTTATCTCTGCAGTCAGAGCTTATAGGATAGCATCCAAGACGTTTCTAGAAAGCGCATGCAGTGCTCTTTTCAACAAGGTTTCCATGCAGAAACATCTTTTTTTTAGGAAGAAGTTATGATTTTTTGAAAATGGTAGGACAGAACTTTCGGACCAACCTAATAAAAAACGCAGCTATTTTATCTGTCTGAAAGTAAGTTAATGGGGTGTGGCACCACCCCTAAATAGGGTTGGTGCCACATCTCATTAACAATATCAGAAAAACATTTTAGCAAACGTTATTTATACGAATCGATAGCCTAGACCTCGTAGATTTCATAGGAGTGATTTAAGTCTGATTCAGGGCCCGGCGAGGGTGGCGCTTTCACAAGCTGGATATCGTTTTTGGCCCGAAAAAGCAAAGGGGAAGTCGTATTTTGGGGTCCGGGGCGGAGTCCCGGACCCCAAAATACGACTTACCCTTTGTTTACTGATAAACAATGCACATATCATTCTTTATTCATCATTCCTTGTTGATGCTACTGTCCTATGAACTTAGATTCCAGCAATGTGAAGATTCTGTGCATCGATTGCTAGCCTTCCCGCAGGCGGGAATTCAAATCGCAATTCTTGTAAGAGGAAAATAACAAACTAGGCTCGTTTTCAATGCATAAGTAACGATATGGCACCAAATTTGCTGTGTAGTTGGAGGACCATGAGCACAAAAAAAGTATGAAGAATTATGAGAAACTTAAGTGAATTTAAAAAATGGTAAGTGTTTTTCGAAATTAGGTGGCTCCCGCGCCACCTGGGAGCCACCTGGGGTGGCTCCCTGCTTCCCTTCACATAATTTCCCGGATTTCTTTACATAAATGTGGACTAGGTCGAGAGTATTATCATATGTTCAAATCCGCTTCCAAAACCATCAAGGCACCGCTTCGATACAGCCCCAAATAGGGTTCACAGCGTTATGATCGGCCTCGGAAAGCGCGCTCCAATTGCAATCGGTTATTGTAAATTGTAAAGTTTCGCAGCTGACTAATAAATGAGTAGTATCTTAGATATATATACGTCAAAGTTTGTGCAAATCTTGACCCTATGTTTTTTTATAGATTCCTTTGCGGATGAACCCATTGAGCTGAAACCCTGATGACCGTGCTGGACCAGGAGAGCCAGGTAGTACTACTATAATAAGCGCCGAGGCCGCCCATCTTATTTTTGTGTATATCTGTTTGTCAGGGACTTACAGGGGTAAAAAATAGAGTCAAAGGGGAAGTCGTAGGAAATTTTGGCTTCAAAGGGGATATCGTCTTCAAAATTCTGAAATGTCACCTCCTGCCGGGCCCTGGTCTGATTCGTCTTCTTAGCTCTGAGTAATAATTGGTGAAAGCACAGCCATTGAAAGCCAAAAATGGGAAAAACAAGATTTGGTTGGCTTCTAATTCCAAAGTTGAGAGGTCCTTTGAAGCGAGATTTCTGAAGTGGCCGAAAAAGGAGTAGTGCTTTGTCTTGAGTGCAAAAACAGTTAGCTACTTCATCTCTCAAACAAAGTTAATCTTGCTGGAAAATGGCGATTTCACTTAGGTGACCCACTATCTTGAAACTTCAGAATTCGCTCAAACATTGTCTACAGGGGATAATTGACATGCTAATTATGGATATAATGAAACAAATGAGAAGTTAGAATATAATTGTCAAGATACCAAAATTTCTTACGACAAATTTTTTCAATCGTTGCCCGTTACACTTGCAGCGGTAGAATTTGTCCAAAATTGCGGGATTGTCGGGATTTGCGGGATTCGGGAGGTCTAGTTTAGGACGGTCATATGCGACCTAGCTCCCTCCTCCCCCCTCCGCTCCTCCTACCTCTCCTAATGTTTTTCCAAAAACGATCTCCTCCTTTTTTCTATGAGGAATATTTGAAAATCAAATCTAAGAAAACCAAATAATGAAGTACAAAAGAAGTGATATCTTTTTGCGGGTGGAGCGTCTTTCAGGGTTGGGCAGCGTACACATGGTCCAACACATATCATGGTCGCTTTATCCTCGTCGTGACCCAAAAAAGCAAAGAAGCGATTTTATCCTGACCTTGCTAATTGTCTTCCAAAACATATGAACCCATCCAAGGGTTTACTATAGTGTTGTGAACTTTAGAACGGCTCGAGTGAATTCTCTACTATCCGAAAGGGCAGAAGTACCATACTTTCACAGCTTATATCAAATGTGTCTACATCAAAAAGATTATTATTATTAGGTTGTAAAGAAAGTTCTCGGGCACTTTTGGAAAGTTTATTTTCAAGCGCATTTTTTCGGCGCTCGGTTGAATTTTGACACCAAATTCTTTACTGTTCAGTAGAGGGAAGCCCAAAGTTTTCAATATTACGTCTGTTTTTTATCAATGCCAAAACGTGTTCGATCTGCACATCAAAAAGAAAAACCTTTTCAACCAAAAAAATTTCACAATTTTTCTTCCTACGGCCATTTTTTGCGCAATTCAAAGAATTTCGCAAATCATGGTAGTCTGGTTAAAAATCTGTTAACTTCTGATCCGCAGCTGCACTCGAGTTTTGCGATTTGTGCTCATCCCGCGAATCCCGACAATCCGCGAATCCCGACAATCCCGCAATTTTGGACAAATTCTACCGCTACAAGTGTATGTTTGACAGGGCCTTCAAATAATGCTATCCAGCAATAAGAGGGGGAGGGCCGTAATTAGAGATCGTGTGCCACACCTCTTGCTTGACCCTGCACATACATGCTATGAATGGTGTCGCAATCAATGGCATCATTCTAATAGTTCTGCGAAATCCTAGAAATCTGAGTTCGGAATTATCAGCTCAGTCCCCCAATCCAAATTGCCTTTTCTTCGTGATTAGTTTTGAAAAGCAAAATTCGCTCTTCGTCCATAATTTCTACTGTCTGAACTTTCCGCCAGCATTGACCAGGGCTCCGCGGTCCTGTGCAGCCAATGGAGAATACTACGAACTATGACTCTACGTTGCTGTTTCCACTTGTGTGAACAAACTTCGCGCCAAGACCATTTTTCACACATTGAAAAGGTTCTTACGAAATTCAGGAGCATTGATTGGCCCGTAGTAAAGCTAACTAAGTTCAGGTAAACTGAACTGAGGCCCTCATCCGAGATTCGGTAAGGTAGACTGACTATCACCATCTTCCCATACTGTCGCAGGATTCGCGACTTCACGATTTGCGGGATTCGCGGGATTTAGCAATAACTTCTTCTAAAACAATTTTATATGAAATCTGCAAAAGATACGGCTTCAGCTTGATGAGACGAATCTTTTGATATACAATATGTCCGTAATTCGTGGTGACGGGGTAGACATACAATGATACCTTGTTGTTTTCTATGTTGAGGCTTTTGTAAACATTTATCACAGCGTTAATCGCGAATAGCAGGTTTTGGAACAAAGTTCTCATTATCGAAAACTATCGCGAAAAATTGGGCAGTTTTTATTCACCCTTATCACTGATATGTGCATTTTATCATTCATCACTGATAATATCACATTTTTAGATCATTTTTGGCATACGGTAAGAAAAGTACTGTAGGAAACGCTGAGTGAATTTCTATCGCTCTTTCTCTATTTATAAGTGATCTACAGGCTTTTCTAGTTCTATTGCTCGGTGCAATCGGTAGATCCCTCGCTGCAGCAATCGATCGATTTCTCATCGGCACACGCCACTGCTGCCAATTCTTACCTAAAATGGCATTTTTGCTTCAACTCGCTTCACGCCGAAGCCTGGGCTGAAATTCTGCACCTACATGGATGATGGACGTAGGAATCGACGGCATGAATTTAAGCCATTCTTATCTGTCGTTGTCATTGATATCATCATTTTATCATTTATCACTGATGATATCACAAAATTGGATCTTTTCTGAACAGTAAGAAATGTACTTTAGAAAACGCAGTGCGAGTTTTTATCGCTCTATCGCTTATAGTATGTGATCTACAGGCTTTTTCGGTTCAACTGCGCATTCGGTGCCGTAGATAGATCCCTCACTGCAGCAATCGATTGAATGGTATGCGCATGACACCTTCTCTTTGAAGACGTTGCTCTCTCTTCAGAAAATTTCACCGCTCTATAAATTGTGAATGAACCGAGTTGCTTGTCAACAAGAGTTTCAACGATGAGCTGAACACTTCTATTTTCTGCGTATGGACACACAGAATCAGATCCACGAAGGCGGTCTAAGGTGCGAAACGGCACAAACGGCGTGCTCGAGCATCTTTTCACCACAATTCACACGCCCGCGAACGATGCGCGTACATGGGCGGTTGCCTCCGTACCGAAGTTTTTATGAATTCTTTTATGCTCTACTCTATTTCTTGCTATCTACAATAGCTCACGAAATGTGCAGATTTTCTTTGTTGTCGTGATTTCGGAGGTTTTGCGAAAGTCCGCAACGTTCTGGGAGTTTTGGACATTCTGGGATTTCCGCGGGACCACGCGAATTGCGCAAACTACAGTACCCACACTAATTATTCGACAGAAAACGCAAAAACGGACGATCCGCGTATTTCGTTTTTTGTTCATAACTTTCTTCAGATTGCATAAAATAGGAATCCGATGAAAGCATGATGTTCAGCTCGTCAAAATGAACCTTCTGATATACTACACTCCCTTACTATTCCGTTTTCAATTTGCTCGATTTTTGTGTGAGGACGGGTTTTCGTAGTGGTGTAACTCAGCGAAGAACATACAGGGAAGATTCTAGTAACATGTTCCGATAGAGCTGTTTTCGTAGATTATCATGCGCTAGCGACTAGCGGAGGATCCCTTTTCTACAGAGAAAGATAGGTCGATGAATTTTGAAAAAAAACCTATGTCTTTCAAATTTTAGCTACCGTAACCATACAGCAAGGCGCTAATTTGCAAAACAGGTGTGTTTTTCGTGATCAGCACGAGAAAAAATCAAAGAGCTCAAATTCGTCGGAAAACTTGCGCATAGAGGTTATTTGGCCTGCTGATCACGAAAAACACACCTGTTTTGCAAATTAGCGCCTTGCTGTATGGTTACGGTAGCTAAAATTTGAAAGACATAGGTTTTTTTTCAAAATTCATCGACCTATCTTTCTCTGTGGAAAAGGGATCCTCCGCTAGTCGCTAGCGCATGATAATCTACGAAAACAGCTCTATCGGAACATGTTACTAGAATCTTCCCTGTATGTTCTTCGCTGAGTTACACCACTACGAAATCCCGTCCTCACACAAAAATCGAGCAAATTGAAAACGGAATAGTAAGGGAGTGTAGTATATCAGAAGGTTCATTTTGACGAGCTGAACATCATGCTTTCATCGGATTCCTATTTTATGCAATCTGAAGAAAGTTATGAACAAAAAACGAAATACGCGGATCGTCCGTTTTTGCGTTTTCTGTCGAATAATTACCCTAAAATCCGTCATATAAGATCGGCTCGCAGTAAAGACCGCCTCGCCGATAAGACCGCAAAAGTGCTCTCAGTTAAGTCCGCTTTCGTGACAGCCTCGCGCGCCTCGCGCGCCGCCAAGTCCCGCGGATAAGTCCGCCTTATTTTTTTCACATGAAAACAAGAAGGATGCGCAATTGCGCTGCCTTTTTTGCTCTCAGAATGAACCGAAGCAACAGATCTTTATTCAGGTAGCATTCCATGTTCATAACAAACATTCATGGCAACAACTTGACCAAAAGAACGACCATCATTATCGTTATTATCAGCAACAATCAAAGCGTCGAAATCCTCCTTCATGCCTTCTATTATTGATTCGTCATCGAGAGCCTTGGTGAAACTGTTCGCAATGGTTTCTTTGCCTCAGAGATAAGTTCTTTCTCTTCATAAAGCCTTTGCACCACATCGCCGATGCCCTGAAGTCCTGGTGGCCAGATTCCCGCGCTAGCTGCAATGCCTTCTCGCGAATGTCTTTGACAAGCACTGCTCGGCTTCCTTCTCGCGTCTGCACAATCCATGCATAGAGAGCTTCCTCTATTTCCTCCACCTTTGGCTTCCCATGACGGTTGGCGCGTCTCCTCAGTGGCATATCCTCCAGATTTTCTTTATCGGCCTTCCATCTTCTAACCAGACCATCAGAGACTTCGTAGCGAACAGCGGCAGCCGATGTTCCATGTTCCAAGGCATATTGCACCACGTTAAGCTTAAAAAGCGCGGTGTAGGACTTCCTTCTGATAGCCATTGAGATGCGAGACACCTGAAAAGCTTAAGTCAAAGCATGTGAGACTATGCTGGAAATATAGGGCCCCGCGTGATTGTGAACTTCGCTGAGTTACCGGTCATTGCACACTGGAATCACGCGGAGTCCTATAAATTTGCGCTGGTCATCGAAAGGTTTACTCTTTTATACAAGGAAAAGCAGGCGGCATCAAATTTGACTACACTATCTTTTGTCTTGGATGTACAGGCTTAATGAAACAACAATTGAGGAAAATAACAAGGAAGCCTAATGCTTTGCTAAGGTTGAGCATTCTCAGACTGTCACTCTTCCGTTCAAGAAAGCATTTGACAAAAGCCGTATGGCATGGGTCAACAGAGACTACATTCAGAACATGAAAACAATAGAGGAAGCAAAAGTGTAGGAGTCAGGTTCAAGGGTTGTAGCCTGTACGGGTTCGAGAGATGTAGTGAAAACATTGTCGCCTCCAAAACGATAAGATGAATGATAAGTTGAGATGATTGCAATGATGCAATGATGAAACCTATTATGATTCTTTTCATCGGCAGAAATCGCTCAATTTCATACAGGTGTCATATATAGGAAAAGAACTCACCTATCCAGCGTACGCGATGAAGAATCCGAGACGACCACCAAGTAGACTGTACGACTTGTCGAATCCTTGAGCTCTTTCTTTCAGGCGATATCGCGGCCTCGTTTAAATCTACACTGGCAAGCCACGCGAGCGGTCGCGCGCGTCTGTGCTCCTAGGTAGTACTCTGCGTTGATACCACTGCTT
>CATQJL010000112.1:10675728-10728628 GCA_958299035.1 Cylicocyclus nassatus | reverse complement strand
AAATTAGGATGTCCCGAAAGTTTCGTCGGTTTTTTTTTCATCGCTCACTAGAACCTACAGAACACCAATCCATGGGCGAGCTAGGTATCAATTAATTCATATTTTTATCATCTTTCTTACAGCTGTATTCGCTCTTTGATCTACTCTGTCTTTGCGATGTTATCGCCATGGCTTTTTGAGCAGCGCAACAGTAACGCCAAATTTTTTCTGAATTCTAAAAAATTTTCTTCTGCTGTTTTTGAAGAACGTTAATAACTCATATGTAGAGCAAATCATTGGCTACATTGTGTTTATTTTAGTTTACATGGGCCACGCTTATCAAGTCCGTTATATTTATTTATTTAAGAAAAACCGTGGCTTTTTGAATACGTTTACCATGTAAAGTTACCGAAAATTCCAAAAAGCTGAATTTACAAGCAAATTAAACTTGGTCATGTTGCATAATTATTGTTTATTAGCAATCAAGTTTTAATTCGCAGAAATTTTAAAAGCTTTCATGTTTTTGCTGCAGTTGCGTGTTTCATGATTTTGCCAAAAATTGAGACCTTCGAAGAAATAATTTTTTGAAGCTAAAAACAGCAGGATAGGAGAATCTAAAAACACTGTCTTGTAGTCCAAGAATTGTTCTATTTGTGCCATACTTAACAATCTCCGGAACATTGAAATGAAATTTTCAAAAATTAGCTTAACTTTGAGCACATGAAAATGACGGGTGAAGAATAGTAACAACTAGCTGGTGGCCCCGGTCTCACCCGAGACTTCAAGTTAGTTAAGCCAACAGAACTTGTAAACTTACGCCTCTAGATTTCTTCTAACATGCGCATAAAGCGCTTTCAGACTAATTGACGCACCCTACGACTTTAAGACTGAAATGGACTTTATCGCCCCTGCTTACATGCTTATATACAAAAATGATCGGTTGCCATGATGGCCCTTCATTTTCTTGGGTCTGAGTAAACAAATCAATAAATCGGTAGAATGGCCCGGCGAATCGCCGGGGAAAGTAGCTCTAAACCACCGCCGGGGTCGAAAACATACGTGTGCGAAGTTTCAGCCGGATCGGTTCAGTGGCGCGCGTTTCTATAACGAACGAACAACTAAACGAACATCCTCACAGACATTGAGTTATATATATATATATATATATATATATATATATATATATATATATATATATATATATATATATATATATATATATATATATATATATATATATATATATATATATATATATATACTAGCGGCCCTACGGGCCGCTGTAAGTGGGTCGGGGCAGATACATTGGTATTTGCTTAGTTGGGACTGCATCTAACTATAAACGGTGTTCAAATCTCCTCTCTGGAGAAGCTTAATAAATCAAAAATCAGACTTTGCAGGTAGACACAAAAAATACCTGATCTTTCCCTTCAAATGCCACCACCAGATTTCACTTACTTGATACACTTGCTTCGTTCGTTGCTCACTTAAAATCAACATAATCGCTTTCCTAAAATGCTGACCAATGCAGATGCATGGTGGGTCTTTCCTCCGGGAGCAAAGGAAGGCTGGTGTTTTCGATTTCGACAGAATTTCTGCGGCTGAAGTTCTGTCGAAATCGAGGTTTTTGTGGAACTTGTGAGAAAAACAAAAATTTTCGCTCTAAAAGCAGGTCAGCCACAAAAGGGCTTGCCGGAGCTCAACCAGCGAGACCACAGCTTCCATACTGGTCTTCACTCGGGAGCAAAGGCATTTTCTGGCTGAAATTTTGTCGAAATCGAGGTTTTTACCGTTTTTGGTGGAAATTGTGGGAAAAAACAAAAATTTTCGCTCTAAAAATAGGTCAGCCACAGAGAAAGTTTGCCGGAGCTCAACCAGCGAGACCACAGCTTCCATGTTGGGTCTTCACTCCGGGAGCAAATGCATTTTCTGTGGCTGAAATTTTGTAGAAATCGAGATTTTTACCGTTTTCGGTGGAAATTATGGGAAAAAACAAAAATTTTCGCTCTAAAAACTGGTCAGCCGCAGAGAAAGAACGTGCCAAAAACCCACTCTTTGCTGTTCAATTGCTCTTCGGATTGGGATTTTTGTCAACATTTCACAAAATGTTGAGCTCTGACGACTATTCTATGAAGAATTACAATGCTCAGATTTCCTACCAAACTGTTATGCTAAATGGGAGAGGGGGGGGGGGCAAGGGAGTCTTTAGAATGAAGGAGGAATGTAGCTAAGGACGTGAAAAGAAGTGGAACTGTGTATGTAAGCAGTAGGTATGCTACAGCTGTGAGGGCCGTGATCAAACCGAATATACGGTATTTCATCACAATTCGTCATCGCAAGCAAAGTCAAAACACCTGCCGTCATCGCATGCCTATAGGGTGCGATCAATTGACAAATGTCGAGACAACTCTTTCCAGTCTAGCTTGCCTGATGGGAGTACACCGTTTCTCTAGAATTCTCGTCGTCCTTAACCTCTGCGAGAGAGGGTGATTTCTCGCGTGCTCACACTGTCAACAACTCTCCCTCCGCAACGCTGAAGGTGGGCGTCAGGGTGGAAGAACAATGTATGGTTTTCGTCGTCTCGCCGGATGTTTCCAGTTTATATATAAGAAAGATTCTCTAGAATTCTCATCGTCCTTAAAGGCAGTGTCTCACCAAAATTTAGTTGCCGAGATTTTTGCATTTTGCAAGCCTGTCGGACAGTGTCTAGCACTGTATGGGCTCAAAATCGCACGACGTTCCCAAAAACCCCGTTTTCTGGAGGCCCCGCGGAAGTAACGTGGACGAGTTGTACCTTCCAACTTCAGCCTCAGCCACAGCGGCAGCAACAGAGGGGAGGGTGGATGGCCAAGTGGAGGGACATGTTCAAACGCGTAAGGGGGGAGACCGAAGGAGTCGTCCACGCGTACTAATTCGCTCTCCGCGTACCACTTTGAGCGAATTTTTCTCACCGTGGAGGGGGTCAAATTGAGTGGGACTTGTTGCAATGGCCTATTTGGGGGTCCCTATGATAGACTATGTGAAGATCCGCGCGACCTTAACTTTGGTGAGACACTGCCTTTAACCTCTGCGAGAGAGCGTGATTTCTCGCGTGCTCACACTGTCAACAACTCTCCCTCCGCAACGCTGAAGGGGGGCGTCAGGGTGGAAGAACAATGTATGGTTTTCGTCGTCTCGATGGATGTTTCCAGTTTATATATAAGAAAGATTTCGAAAAAACAGTTCGTGCCCTAAGTGCCGCTTGAAGACCATTTAAAAATTACAAGAATGCCCCAAGCTTATGAAAATCTGTTTCCCTGCACGATCGAGTTGGCCTAAGTACCGCTTACAGACCGATAGTAACTATTCAAGATGAATGTTCATGCCCTAAGTGCCGCTTGAAGACCGTTTAAAAATTACAAGAATACCCCAAGCTTATGAAAATCTGTTTCCCTGCACGATCGAGTTGGCCTACGTACCGCTTACAGACCGATAGTAACTATTTAAAATGAAAGTTCATGCCCTAAGTGCCGCTTGAAGAACGTTTAAAAATTATAAGAACTGCCCCAAGCGTATGAAAATCTGTTTCCCTGCACGATCGAGTCGCTAACTATTTAAAGTGAAAGTTTATGCCCTAAGTGCCGCTTGAAGACCGTTCAAAAATTATAAGAACTGCCCCAAGCGTATAAAAATCTGTTTCCCTGCCCGATCGAGTTGCCCTACGTGCCGCTTACAGACCGATAGTAACTATTTAAAATGAAAATTTATGCCCTATGTGCCGCTTGAAGACCGTTTGAAAGTTATAAGAACTGTCCCAAGCGTATAGAAATCTGTTTCCCTGCACGATCGAGTTGCCCTACGTGCCGCTTACAAACCAATAATATCTATATCTAGAAGACAGTTCATGCCCTAAGTGCCGCTTGAAGAACGTTTAAAAATTATAAGAACTGCCCCAAGCGTATAAAAATCTGTTTCCCTACACGATCGAGTTGGCCTACGTACCGCTTACAGACCGATAGTAACTATTTAAAATGAAAGTTTATGCCCTAAGTGCCGCTTGAAGAACGTTTAAAAATTATAAGAACTGCCCCAAGCGTATAAAAATATGTTTCCCTACACGATCGAGTTGGCCTACGTACCGCTTACAGACCGATAGTAACTATTTAAAATGAAAGTTTATGCCCTAAGTGCCGCTTGAAGAACGATTAAAAATTATAAGAACTGCCCCAAGCGTATAAAAATCTGTTTCCCTGCCCGATCGAGTTGCCCTACGTGCCGCTAGTAACTATTTAAAATGAAAATTTATGCCCTAAGTGCCGCTTGAAGACCGTTTGAAAGTTATAAGAACTGTCCCAAGCGTATAGAAATCTGTTTCCCTGCACGATCGAGTTGCCCTACGTGCCGCTTACAGACCAATAATATCTATATCTAGAAGACAGTTCATGTCCTAAGTGCCGCTTGAAGAACGTTTAAAAATCATAAGAACTGCCCCAAGCGTATAAAAATATGTTTCCCTACACGATCGAGTTGGCCTACGTACCGCTTACAGACCGATAGTAACTATTTAAAATGAAAGTTTATGCCCTAAGTGCCGCTTGAAGAACGATTAAAAATTATAAGAACTGCCCCAAGCGTATAAAAATCTGTTTCCCTGCACGATCGAGTTGGCCTACGTACCGCTTACAGACCGATAGTAACTATTTAAAATGAAAGTTTATGCCCTAAGTGCCGCTTGAAGACCGTTTGAAAGTTATAAGAACTGTCCCAAGCGTATAGAAATCTGTTTCCCTGCACGATCGAGTTGCCCTACGTGCCGCTTACAAACCAATAATATCTATATCTAGAAGACAGATCATGCCCTAAGTGCCGCTTGAAGAACGTTTAAAAATTATAAGAACTGCCCCAAGCGTATGAAAATCTGTTTCCCTGCACGATCGAGTTGGCCTACGTACCGCTTACAGACCGATAGTAACTATTTAAAATGAAAGTTTATGCCCTAAGTGCCGCTTGAAGACCGTTTGAAAGTTATAAGAACTGCCCCAAGCGTATAAAATGTTTCCCTGCACGATCGAGTTGCCCTATTGCCCTACGTGCCGCTTACAGACCGATAGTAACAATTTAAAATGAAGGTTTATGCCCTAAGTGCCGCTTGAAGACCGTTTAAAAGTTATAAGAACTGCCCCAAGCGTATAGAAATCTTTTTCCCTGCACGATCGAGTCGCTAACTATTTAAAGTGAAAGTTTATGCCCTAAGTGCCGCTTGAAGAACGATTGAAAGTTATAAGAACTGTCCCAAGCGTATAGAAATCTGTTTCCCTGCACGATCGAGTTGCCCTACGTGCCGCTTACAGACCGCTAGTAACTATTTAAAATGAAAATTTATGCCCCAAGTGCCGCTTGAAGACCGTTTGAAAGTTATAAGAACTGTCCCAAGCGTATAGAAATCTGTTTCCCTGCACGATCGAGTTGCCCTACGTGCCGCTTACAAACCAATAATATCTATATCTAGAAGACAGTTCATGCCCTAAGTGCCGCTTGAAGAACGTTTAAAAATTATAAGAACTGCCCCAAGCGTATAAAAATCTGTTTCCCTGCCCGATCGAGTTGCCCTACGTGCCGCTTACAGACCGCTAGTAACTATTTAAAATGAAAATTTATGCCCTAAGTGCCGCTTGAAGACCGTTCAAAAATTATAAGAACTGCCCCAAGCGTATAAAAATCTGTTTCCCTGCCCGATCGAGTTGCCCTACGTGCCGCTTACAGACCGATAGTAACTATTTAAAATGAAAATTTATGCCCTATGTGCCGCTTGAAGACCGTTTGAAAGTTATAAGAACTGTCCCAAGCGTATAGAAATCTGTTTCCCTGCACGATCGAGTTGCCCTACGTGCCGCTTACAAACCAATAATATCTATATCTAGAAGACAGTTCATGCCCTAAGTGCCGCTTGAAGAACGTTTAAAAATTATAAGAACTGCCCCAAGCGTATAAAAATCTGTTTCCCTACACGATCGAGTTGGCCTACGTACCGCTTACAGACCGATAGTAACTATTTAAAATGAAAGTTTATGCCCTAAGTGCCGCTTGAAGAACGTTTAAAAATTATAAGAACTGCCCCAAGCGTATAAAAATATGTTTCCCTACACGATCGAGTTGGCCTACGTACCGCTTACAGACCGATAGTAACTATTTAAAATGAAAGTTTATGCCCTAAGTGCCGCTTGAAGAACGATTAAAAATTATAAGAACTGCCCCAAGCGTATAAAAATCTGTTTCCCTGCCCGATCGAGTTGCCCTACGTGCCGCTAGTAACTATTTAAAATGAAAATTTATGCCCTAAGTGCCGCTTGAAGACCGTTTGAAAGTTATAAGAACTGTCCCAAGCGTATAGAAATCTGTTTCCCTGCACGATCGAGTTGCCCTACGTGCCGCTTACAGACCAATAATATCTATATCTAGAAGACAGTTCATGTCCTAAGTGCCGCTTGAAGAACGTTTAAAAATCATAAGAACTGCCCCAAGCGTATAAAAATATGTTTCCCTACACGATCGAGTTGGCCTACGTACCGCTTACAGACCGATAGTAACTATTTAAAATGAAAGTTTATGCCCTAAGTGCCGCTTGAAGAACGATTAAAAATTATAAGAACTGCCCCAAGCGTATAAAAATCTGTTTCCCTGCACGATCGAGTTGGCCTACGTACCGCTTACAGACCGATAGTAACTATTTAAAATGAAAGTTTATGCCCTAAGTGCCGCTTGAAGACCGTTTGAAAGTTATAAGAACTGTCCCAAGCGTATAGAAATCTGTTTCCCTGCACGATCGAGTTGCCCTACGTGCCGCTTACAAACCAATAATATCTATATCTAGAAGACAGATCATGCCCTAAGTGCCGCTTGAAGAACGTTTAAAAATTATAAGAACTGCCCCAAGCGTATGAAAATCTGTTTCCCTGCACGATCGAGTTGGCCTACGTACCGCTTACAGACCGATAGTAACTATTTAAAATGAAAGTTTATGCCCTAAGTGCCGCTCGAAGACCGTTTGAAAGTTATAAGAACTGCCCCAAGCGTATAAAATGTTTCCCTGCACGATCGAGTTGCCCTATTGCCCTACGTGCCGCTTACAGACCGATAGTAACAATTTAAAATGAAAGTTTATGCCCTAAGTGCCGCTTGAAGACCGTTTAAAAGTTATAAGAACTGCCCCAAGCGTATAGAAATCTTTTTCCCTGCACGATCGAGTCGCTAACTATTTAAAGTGAAAGTTTATGCCCTAAGTGCCGCTTGAAGACCGTTCAAAAATTATAAGAACTGCCCCAAGCGTATAAAAATCTGTTTCCCTGCCCGATCGAGTTGCCCTATTGCCCTACGTGCCGCTTACAGACCGATAGTAACAATTTAAAATGAAAGTTTATGCCCTATGTGCCGCTTGAAGACCGTTTGAAAGTTATAAGAACTGTCCCAAGCGTATAGAAATCTGTTTCCCTGCACGATCGAGTTGCCCTACGTGCCGCTTACAAACCAATAATATCTATATCTAGAAGACAGTTCATGCCCTAAGTGCCGCTTGAAGAACGTTTAAAAATTATAAGAACTGCCCCAAGCGTATAAAAATCTGTTTCCCTACACGATCGAGTTGGCCTACGTACCGCTTACAGACCGATAGTAACTATTCAAAATGAAAGTTTATGCCCTAAGTGCCGCTTGAAGAACGTTTAAAAATTATAAGAACTGCCCCAAGCGTATAAAAATATGTTTCCCTACACGATCGAGTTGGCCTACGTACCGCTTACAGACCGATAGTAACTATTTAAAATGAAAGTTTATGCCCTAAGTGCCGCTTGAAGAACGATTAAAAATTATAAGAACTGCCCCAAGCGTATAAAAATCTGTTTCCCTGCCCGATCGAGTTGCCCTACGTGCCGCTTACAGACCGCTAGTAACTATTTAAAATGAAAATTTATGCCCTAAGTGCCGCTTGAAGACCGTTTGAAAGTTATAAGAACTGTCCCAAGCGTATAGAAATCTGTTTCCCTGCACGATCGAGTTGCCCTACGTGCCGCTTACAAACCAATAATATCTATATCTAGAAGACAGTTCATGCCCTAAGTGCCGCTTGAAGAACGTTTAAAAATTATAAGAACTGCCCCAAGCGTATAAAAATCTGTTTCCCTACACGATCGAGTTGGCCTACGTACCGCTTACAGACCGATAGTAACTATTTAAAATGAAAGTTTATGCCCTAAGTGCCGCTTGAAGAACGTTTAAAAATTATAAGAACTGCCCCAAGCGTATAAAAATATGTTTCCCTGCACGATCGAGTTGCCCTACGTGCCGCTTACAAACCAATAATATCTATATCTAGAAGACAGTTCATGCCCTAAGTGCCGCTTGAAGACCGTTTGAAAGTTATAAGAACTGTCCCAAGCGTATATCTGTTTCCCTGCACGATCGAGTTGCCCTACGTGCCGCTTACAAACCAATAATATCTATATCTAGAAGACAGTTCATGTCCTAAGTGCCGCTTGAAGAACGTTTAAAAATTATAAGAACTGCCCCAAGCGTATAAAAATATGTTTCCCTACACGATCGAGTTGGCCTACGTACCGCTTACAGACCGATAGTAACTATTTAAAATGAAAGTTTATGCCCTAAGTGCCGCTTGAAGAACGATTAAAAATTATAAGAACTGCCCCAAGCGTATAAAAATCTGTTTCCCTGCACGATCGAGTTGGCCTACGTGCCGCTTACAAACCAATAATATCTATATCTAGAAGACAGTTCATGCCCTAAGTGCCGCTTGAAGAACGTTTAAAAATTATAAGAACTGCCTCAAGCGTATAAAAATCTGTTTCCCTGCACGATCGAGTTGCCCTACGTGCCGCTTACAAACCAATAATATCTATATCTAGAAGACAGATCATGCCCTAAGTGCCGCTTAAAGAACGTTTAAAAATTATAAGAACTGCCCCAAGCGTACGAAAATCTGTTTCCCTGCACGATCGAGTTGGCCTACGTACCGCTTACAGACCGATAGTAACTATTTAAAATGAAAGTTTATGCCCTAAGTGCCGCTTGAAGACCGTTTGAAAGTTATAAGAACTGCCCCAAGCGTATAAAATCTGTTTCCCTGCACGATCGAGTTGCCCTATTGCCCTACGTGCCGCTTACAGACCGATAGTAACAATTTAAAATGAAAGTTTATGCCCTAAGTGCCGCTTGAAGACCGTTTGAAAGTTATAAGAACTGTCCCAAGCGTATAGAAATCTGTTTCCCTGCACGATCGAGTTGCCCTACGTGCCGCTTACAAACCAATAATATCTATATCTAGAAGACAGATCATGCCCTAAGTGCCGCTTGAAGAACGTTTAAAAATTATAAGAACTGCCCCAAGCGTATGAAAATCTGTTTCCCTGCACGATCGAGTTGGCCTACGTACCGCTTACAGACCGATAGTAACTATTTAAAATGAAAGTTTATGCCCTAAGTGCCGCTTGAAGACCGTTTGAAAGTTATAAGAACTGCCCCAAGCGTATAAAATGTTTCCCTGCACGATCGAGTTGCCCTATTGCCCTACGTGCCGCTTACAGACCGATAGTAACAATTTAAAATGAAAGTTTATGCCCTAAGTGCCGCTTGAAGACCGTTTAAAAGTTATAAGAACTGCCCCAAGCGTATAGAAATCTTTTTCCCTGCACGATCGAGTCGCTAACTATTTAAAATGAAAGTTTATGCCCTAAGTGCCGCTTGAAGAACGATTAAAAATTATAAGAACTGCCCCAAGCGTATAAAAATCTGTTTCCCTGCCCGATCGAGTTGCCCTACGTGCCGCTTACAGACCGCTAGTAACTATTTAAAATGAAAGTTTATGCCCTAAGTGCCGCTTGAAGAACGTTTAAAAATTATAAGAACTGCCCCAAGCGTATAAAAATATGTTTCCCTGCACGATCGAGTTGCCCTACGTGCCGCTTACAAACCAATAATATCTATATCTAGAAGACAGTTCATGCCCTAAGTGCCGCTTGAAGACCGTTTGAAAGTTATAAGAACTGTCCCAAGCGTATATCTGTTTCCCTGCACGATCGAGTTGCCCTACGTGCCGCTTACAAACCAATAATATCTATATCTAGAAGACAGTTCATGCCCTAAGTGCCGCTTGAAGAACGTTTAAAAATTATAAGAACTGCCCCAAGCGTATAAAAATCTGTTTCCCTACACGATCGAGTTGGCCTACGTACCGCTTACAGACCGATAGTAACTATTTAAAATGAAAGTTTATGCCCTAAGTGCCGCTTGAAGAACGTTTAAAAATTATAAGAACTGCCCCAAGCGTATAAAAATATGTTTCCCTGCACGATCGAGTTGCCCTACGTGCCGCTTACAAACCAATAATATCTATATCTAGAAGACAGTTCATGTCCTAAGTGCCGCTTGAAGAACGTTTAAAAATTATAAGAACTGCCCCAAGCGTATAAAAATATGTTTCCCTACACGATCGAGTTGGCCTACGTACCGCTTACAGACCGATAGTAACTATTTAAAATGAAAGTTTATGCCCTAAGTGCCGCTTGAAGAACGATTAAAAATTATAAGAACTGCCCCAAGCGTATAAAAATCTGTTTCCCTGCACGATCGAGTTGGCCTACGTGCCGCTTACAAACCAATAATATCTATATCTAGAAGACAGTTCATGCCCTAAGTGCCGCTTGAAGAACGTTTAAAAATTATAAGAACTGCCTCAAGCGTATAAAAATCTGTTTCCCTGCACGATCGAGTTGCCCTACGTGCCGCTTACAAACCAATAATATCTATATCTAGAAGACAGATCATGCCCTAAGTGCCGCTTAAAGAACGTTTAAAAATTATAAGAACTGCCCCAAGCGTATGAAAATCTGTTTCCCTGCACGATCGAGTTGGCCTACGTACCGCTTACAGACCGATAGTAACTATTTAAAATGAAAGTTTATGCCCTAAGTGCCGCTTGAAGACCGTTTGAAAGTTATAAGAACTGCCCCAAGCGTATAAAATCTGTTTCCCTGCACGATCGAGTTGCCCTATTGCCCTACGTGCCGCTTACAGACCGATAGTAACAATTTAAAATGAAAGTTTATGCCCTAAGTGCCGCTTGAAGACCGTTTAAAAGTTATAAGAACTGCCCCAAGCGTATAGAAATCTGTTTACCTGCCCGATCGAGTTGCCCTACGTGCTGCTTACAAACCAATATTATCTATATCTAGAAGACAGTTCATGCCCTAAGTGCCGCTTGAAGAACGTTTAAAAATTATAAGAACTGCCCCAAGCGTATAAAAATCTGTTTCCCTACACGATCGAGTTGGCCTACGTACCGCTTACAGACCGATAGTAACTATTTAAAATGAAAGTTCATGCCCTAAGTGCCGCTTGAAGACCGTTTAAAAATTACAAGAATGCCCCAAGCTTATGAAAATCTGTTTCCCTGCACGATCGAGTTGGCCTACGTACCGCTTACAGACCGATAGTAACTATTTAAAATGAAAGTTTATGCCCTAAGTGCCGCTTGAAGAACGTTTAAAAATTATAAGAACTGCCCCAAGCGTATGAAAATCTGTTTCCCTGCACGATCGAGTCGCTAACTATTTAAAGTAAAAGTTTATGCCCTAAGTGCCGCTTGAAGACCGTTTAAAAGTTATAAGAACTGCCCCAAGCGTATAGAAATCTGTTTACCTGCCCGATCGAGTTGCCCTACGTGCTGCTTACAAACCAATATTATCTGTATCTAGAAGACAGTTCATGCCCTAAGTGCCGCTTGAAGAACGTTTAAAAATTATAAGAACTGCCCCAAGCGTATAAAAATCTGTTTCCCTACACGATCGAGTTGGCCTACGTACCGCTTACAGACCGATAGTAACTATTTAAAATGAAAGTTCATGCCCTAAGTGCCGCTTGAAGACCGTTTAAAAATTACAAGAATGCCCCAAGCGTATAAAAATCTGTTTCCCTGCCCGATCGAGTTGCCCTACGTGCCGCTTACAGACCGCTAGTAACTATTTAAAATGAAAGTTTATGCCCTAAGTGCCGCTTGATGACCGTTCAAAAATTATAAGAACTGCCCCGTATAAAATCTGTTTCCGTGCACGATCGAGTTGCCCTACGTGCTGCTTACAAACCAATAATATCTATATCTAGAGGACAGTTCATGCCCTAAGTGCCGCTTGAAGAACGTTTAAAAATTATAAGAACTGCCCCAAGCGTATAAAAATCTGTTTCCCTGCACGATCGAGTTTCCCTACGTGCCGCTTACAAACCAATGATATCTATATCTAGAAGACAGTTCATGCCCTAAGTGCCGCTTGAAGACCGTTTAAAAATTATAAGAACTGCCCCAAGCGTATAAAAATCTGTTTCCCTGCACGATCGAGTTGGCCTACGTACCGCTTACAGACCGATAGTAACTATTTAAAATGAAAGTTTATGCCCTAAGTGCCGCTTGAAGACCGTTTGAAAGTTATAAGAACTGTCCCAAGCGTATAGAAATCTGTTTCCCTGCACGATCGAGTTGCCCTACGTGCCGCTTACAAACCAATAATATCTATATCTAGAAGACAGATCATGCCCTAAGTGCCGCTTGAAGAACGTTTAAAAATTATAAGAACTGCCCCAAGCGTATGAAAATCTGTTTCCCTGCACGATCGAGTTGGCCTACGTGCCGCTTACAGACCGATAGTAACAATTTAAAATGAAAGTTTATGCCCTAAGTGCCGCTTGAAGACCGTTTAAAAGTTATAAGAACTGCCCCAAGCGTATAGAAATCTGTTTCCCTGCACGATCGAGTCGCTAACTATTTAAAGTGAAAGTTTATGCCCTAAGTGCCGCTTGAAGACCGTTCAAAAATTATAAGAACTGCCCCAAGCGTATAAAAATCTGTTTCCCTGCCCGATCGAGTTGCCCTACGTGCCGCTTACAGACCGCTAGTAACTATTTAAAATGAAAATTTATGCCCTAAGTGCCGCTTGATGACCGTTCAAAAATTATAAGAACTGCCCCGTATAAAATCTGTTTCCGTGCACGATCGAGTTGCCCTACGTGCTGCTTACAAACCAATAATATCTATATCTAGAGGACAGTTCATGCCCTAAGTGCCGCTTGAAGAACGTTTAAAAATTATAAGAACTGCCCCAAGCGTATAAAAATCTGTTTCCCTGCACGATCGAGTTTCCCTACGTGCCGCTTACAAACCAATAATATCTATATCTAGAAGACAGTTCATGTCCTAAGTGCCGCTTGAAGAACGTTTAAAAATTATAAGAACTGCCCCAAGCGTATAAAAATATGTTTCCCTACACGATCGAGTTGGCCTACGTACCGCTTACAGACCGATAGTAACTATTTAAAATGAAAGTTTATGCCCTAAGTGCCGCTTGAAGAACGATTAAAAATTATAAGAACTGCCCCAAGCGTATAAAAATCTGTTTCCCTGCACGATCGAGTTGGCCTACGTGCCGCTTACAAACCAATAATATCTATATCTAGAAGACAGTTCATGCCCTAAGTGCCGCTTAAAGAACGTTTAAAAATTATAAGAACTGCCCCAAGCGTATGAAAATCTGTTTCCCTGCACGATCGAGTTGGCCTACGTACCGCTTACAGACCGATAGTAACTATTTAAAATGAAAGTTTATGCCCTAAGTGCCGCTTGAAGACCGTTTAAAAGTTATAAGAACTGCCCCAAGCGTATAGAAATCTGTTTCCCTGCACGATCGAGTCGCTAACTATTTAAAGTGAAAGTTTATGCCCTAAGTGCCGCTTGAAGACCGTTCAAAAATTATAAGAACTGCCCCAAGCGTATAAAAATCTGTTTCCCTGCCCGATCGAGTTGCCCTACGTGCCGCTTACAGACCGCTAGTAACTATTTAAAATGAAAATTTATGCCCTAAGTGCCGCTTGATGACCGTTCAAAAATTATAAGAACTGCCCCGTATAAAATCTGTTTCCGTGCACGATCGAGTTGCCCTACGTGCTGCTTACAAACCAATAATATCTATATCTAGAGGACAGTTCATGCCCTAAGTGCCGCTTGAAGAACGTTTAAAAATTATAAGAACTGCCCCAAGCGTATAAAAATCTGTTTCCCTGCACGATCGAGTTTCCCTACGTGCCGCTTACAAACCAATAATATCTATATCTAGAAGACAGTTCATGTCCTAAGTGCCGCTTGAAGAACGTTTAAAAATTATAAGAACTGCCCCAAGCGTATAAAAATATGTTTCCCTACACGATCGAGTTGGCCTACGTACCGCTTACAGACCGATAGTAACTATTTAAAATGAAAGTTTATGCCCTAAGTGCCGCTTGAAGAACGATTAAAAATTATAAGAACTGCCCCAAGCGTATAAAAATCTGTTTCCCTGCACGATCGAGTTGGCCTACGTGCCGCTTACAAACCAATAATATCTATATCTAGAAGACAGTTCATGCCCTAAGTGCCGCTTAAAGAACGTTTAAAAATTATAAGAACTGCCCCAAGCGTATGAAAATCTGTTTCCCTGCACGATCGAGTTGGCCTACGTACCGCTTACAGACCGATAGTAACTATTTAAAATGAAAGTTTATGCCCTAAGTGCCGCTTGAAGACCGTTTGAAAGTTATAAGAACTGCCCCAAGCGTATAAAATCTGTTTCCCTGCACGATCGAGTTGCCCTATTGCCCTACGTGCCGCTTACAGACCGATAGTAACAATTTAAAATGAAAGTTTATGCCCTAAGTGCCGCTTGAAGACCGTTTAAAAGTTATAAGAACTGCCCCAAGCGTATAGAAATCTGTTTACCTGCCCGATCGAGTTGCCCTACGTGCTGCTTACAAACCAATATTATCTGTATCTAGAAGACAGTTCATGCCCTAAGTGCCGCTTGAAGAACGTTTAAAAATTATAAGAACTGCCCCAAGCGTATAAAAATCTGTTTCCCTACACGATCGAGTTGGCCTACGTACCGCTTACAGACCGATAGTAACTATTTAAAATGAAAGTTCATGCCCTAAGTGCCGCTTGAAGACCGTTTAAAAATTACAAGAATGCCCCAAGCTTATGAAAATCTGTTTCCCTGCACGATCGAGTTGGCCTACGTACCGCTTACAGACCGATAGTAACTATTTAAAATGAAAGTTTATGCCCTAAGTGCCGCTTGAAGAACGTTTAAAAATTATAAGAACTGCCCCAAGCGTATGAAAATCTGTTTCCCTGCACGATCGAGTCGCTAACTATTTAAAGTAAAAGTTTATGCCCTAAGTGCCGCTTGAAGACCGTTTAAAAGTTATAAGAACTGCCCCAAGCGTATAGAAATCTGTTTACCTGCCCGATCGAGTTGCCCTACGTGCTGCTTACAAACCAATATTATCTGTATCTAGAAGACAGTTCATGCCCTAAGTGCCGCTTGAAGAACGTTTAAAAATTATAAGAACTGCCCCAAGTGTATAAAAATCTGTTTCCCTACACGATCGAGTTGGCCTACGTACCGCTTACAGACCGATAGTAACTATTTAAAATGAAAGTTCATGCCCTAAGTGCCGCTTGAAGACCGTTTAAAAATTACAAGAATGCCCCAAGCGTATAAAAATCTGTTTCCCTGCCCGATCGAGTTGCCCTACGTGCCGCTTACAGACCGATAGTAACTATTTAAAATGAAAGTTTATGCCCTAAGTGCCGCTTGAAGACCGTTTGAAAGTTATAAGAACTGCCCCAAGCGTATAAAATCTGTTTCCCTGCACGATCGAGTTGCCCTATTGCCCTACGTGCCGCTTACAGACCGATAGTAACAATTTAAAATGAAAGTTTATGCCCTAAGTGCCGCTTGAAGACCGTTTAAAAGTTATAAGAACTGCCCCAAGCGTATAGAAATCTGTTTACCTGCCCGATCGAGTTGGCCTACGTACCGCTTACAGACCGATAGTAACTATTTAAAATGAAAGTTTATGCCCTAAGTGCCGCTTGAAGACCGTTTAAAAGTTATAAGAACTGCCCCAAGCGTATAGAAATCTGTTTACCTGCCCGATCGAGTTGCCCTACGTGCTGCTTACAAACCAATATTATCTGTATCTAGAAGACAGTTCATGCCCTAAGTGCCGCTTGAAGAACGTTTAAAAATTATAAGAACTGCCCCAAGCGTATAAAAATCTGTTTCCCTACACGATCGAGTTGGCCTACGTACCGCTTACAGACCGATAGTAACTATTTAAAATGAAAGTTCATGCCCTAAGTGCCGCTTGAAGACCGTTTAAAAATTACAAGAATGCCCCAAGCTTATGAAAATCTGTTTCCCTGCACGATCGAGTTGGCCTACGTACCGCTTACAGACCGATAGTAACTATTTAAAATGAAAGTTTATGCCCTAAGTGCCGCTTGAAGAACGTTTAAAAATTATAAGAACTGCCCCAAGCGTATGAAAATCTGTTTCCCTGCACGATCGAGTCGCTAACTATTTAAAGTAAAAGTTTATGCCCTAAGTGCCGCTTGAAGACCGTTTAAAAGTTATAAGAACTGCCCCAAGCGTATAGAAATCTGTTTACCTGCCCGATCGAGTTGCCCTACGTGCTGCTTACAAACCAATATTATCTATATCTAGAAGACAGTTCATGCCCTAAGTGCCGCTTAAAGAACGTTTAAAAATTATAAGAACTGCCCCAAGCGTATGAAAATCTGTTTCCCTGCACGATCGAGTTGGCCTACGTACCGCTTACAGACCGATAGTAACTATTTAAAATGAAAGTTTATGCCCTAAGTGCCGCTTGAAGACCGTTTGAAAGTTATAAGAACTGCCCCAAGCGTATAAAATCTGTTTCCCTGCACGATCGAGTTGCCCTATTGCCCTACGTGCCGCTTACAGACCGATAGTAACAATTTAAAATGAAAGTTTATGCCCTAAGTGCCGCTTGAAGACCGTTTAAAAGTTATAAGAACTGCCCCAAGCGTATAGAAATCTGTTTACCTGCCCGATCGAGTTGCCCTACGTGCTGCTTACAAACCAATATTATCTGTATCTAGAAGACAGTTCATGCCCTAAGTGCCGCTTGAAGAACGTTTAAAAATTATAAGAACTGCCCCAAGCGTATAAAAATCTGTTTCCCTACACGATCGAGTTGGCCTACGTACCGCTTACAGACCGATAGTAACTATTTAAAATGAAAGTTCATGCCCTAAGTGCCGCTTGAAGACCGTTTAAAAATTACAAGAATGCCCCAAGCTTATGAAAATCTGTTTCCCTGCACGATCGAGTTGGCCTACGTACCGCTTACAGACCGATAGTAACTATTTAAAATGAAAGTTCATGCCCTAAGTGCCGCTTGAAGACCGTTTAAAAATTACAAGAATGCCCCAAGCTTATGAAAATCTGTTTCCCTGCACGATCGAGTTGGCCTACGTACCGCTTACAGACCGATAGTAACTATTTAAAATGAAAGTTTATGCCCTAAGTGCCGCTTGAAGAACGTTTAAAAATTATAAGAACTGCCCCAAGCGTATGAAAATCTGTTTCCCTGCACGATCGAGTCGCTAACTATTTAAAGTAAAAGTTTATGCCCTAAGTGCCGCTTGAAGACCGTTTAAAAGTTATAAGAACTGCCCCAAGCGTATAGAAATCTGTTTACCTGCCCGATCGAGTTGCCCTACGTGCTGCTTACAAACCAATATTATCTGTATCTAGAAGACAGTTCATGCCCTAAGTGCCGCTTGAAGAACGTTTAAAAATTATAAGAACTGCCCCAAGTGTATAAAAATCTGTTTCCCTACACGATCGAGTTGGCCTACGTACCGCTTACAGACCGATAGTAACTATTTAAAATGAAAGTTCATGCCCTAAGTGCCGCTTGAAGACCGTTTAAAAATTACAAGAATGCCCCAAGCGTATAAAAATCTGTTTCCCTGCCCGATCGAGTTGCCCTACGTGCCGCTTACAGACCGATAGTAACTATTTAAAATGAAAGTTTATGCCCTAAGTGCCGCTTGAAGACCGTTTGAAAGTTATAAGAACTGCCCCAAGCGTATAAAATCTGTTTCCCTGCACGATCGAGTTGCCCTATTGCCCTACGTGCCGCTTACAGACCGATAGTAACAATTTAAAATGAAAGTTTATGCCCTAAGTGCCGCTTGAAGACCGTTTAAAAGTTATAAGAACTGCCCCAAGCGTATAGAAATCTGTTTACCTGCCCGATCGAGTTGGCCTACGTACCGCTTACAGACCGATAGTAACTATTTAAAATGAAAGTTTATGCCCTAAGTGCCGCTTGAAGACCGTTTAAAAGTTATAAGAACTGCCCCAAGCGTATAGAAATCTGTTTACCTGCCCGATCGAGTTGCCCTACGTGCTGCTTACAAACCAATATTATCTGTATCTAGAAGACAGTTCATGCCCTAAGTGCCGCTTGAAGAACGTTTAAAAATTATAAGAACTGCCCCAAGCGTATAAAAATCTGTTTCCCTACACGATCGAGTTGGCCTACGTACCGCTTACAGACCGATAGTAACTATTTAAAATGAAAGTTCATGCCCTAAGTGCCGCTTGAAGACCGTTTAAAAATTACAAGAATGCCCCAAGCTTATGAAAATCTGTTTCCCTGCACGATCGAGTTGGCCTACGTACCGCTTACAGACCGATAGTAACTATTTAAAATGAAAGTTTATGCCCTAAGTGCCGCTTGAAGAACGTTTAAAAATTATAAGAACTGCCCCAAGCGTATGAAAATCTGTTTCCCTGCACGATCGAGTCGCTAACTATTTAAAGTAAAAGTTTATGCCCTAAGTGCCGCTTGAAGACCGTTTAAAAGTTATAAGAACTGCCCCAAGCGTATAGAAATCTGTTTACCTGCCCGATCGAGTTGCCCTACGTGCTGCTTACAAACCAATATTATCTATATCTAGAAGACAGTTCATGCCCTAAGTGCCGCTTAAAGAACGTTTAAAAATTATAAGAACTGCCCCAAGCGTATGAAAATCTGTTTCCCTGCACGATCGAGTTGGCCTACGTACCGCTTACAGACCGATAGTAACTATTTAAAATGAAAGTTTATGCCCTAAGTGCCGCTTGAAGACCGTTTGAAAGTTATAAGAACTGCCCCAAGCGTATAAAATCTGTTTCCCTGCACGATCGAGTTGCCCTATTGCCCTACGTGCCGCTTACAGACCGATAGTAACAATTTAAAATGAAAGTTTATGCCCTAAGTGCCGCTTGAAGACCGTTTAAAAGTTATAAGAACTGCCCCAAGCGTATAGAAATCTGTTTACCTGCCCGATCGAGTTGCCCTACGTGCTGCTTACAAACCAATATTATCTGTATCTAGAAGACAGTTCATGCCCTAAGTGCCGCTTGAAGAACGTTTAAAAATTATAAGAACTGCCCCAAGCGTATAAAAATCTGTTTCCCTACACGATCGAGTTGGCCTACGTACCGCTTACAGACCGATAGTAACTATTTAAAATGAAAGTTCATGCCCTAAGTGCCGCTTGAAGACCGTTTAAAAATTACAAGAATGCCCCAAGCTTATGAAAATCTGTTTCCCTGCACGATCGAGTTGGCCTACGTACCGCTTACAGACCGATAGTAACTATTTAAAATGAAAGTTTATGCCCTAAGTGCCGCTTGAAGAACGTTTAAAAATTATAAGAACTGCCCCAAGCGTATGAAAATCTGTTTCCCTGCACGATCGAGTCGCTAACTATTTAAAGTAAAAGTTTATGCCCTAAGTGCCGCTTGAAGACCGTTTAAAAGTTATAAGAACTGCCCCAAGCGTATAGAAATCTGTTTACCTGCCCGATCGAGTTGCCCTACGTGCTGCTTACAAACCAATATTATCTATATCTAGAAGACAGTTCATGCCCTAAGTGCCGCTTAAAGAACGTTTAAAAATTATAAGAACTGCCCCAAGCGTATGAAAATCTGTTTCCCTGCACGATCGAGTTGGCCTACGTACCGCTTACAGACCGATAGTAACTATTTAAAATGAAAGTTTATGCCCTAAGTGCCGCTTGAAGACCGTTTGAAAGTTATAAGAACTGCCCCAAGCGTATAAAATCTGTTTCCCTGCACGATCGAGTTGCCCTATTGCCCTACGTGCCGCTTACAGACCGATAGTAACAATTTAAAATGAAAGTTTATGCCCTAAGTGCCGCTTGAAGACCGTTTAAAAGTTATAAGAACTGCCCCAAGCGTATAGAAATCTGTTTACCTGCCCGATCGAGTTGCCCTACGTGCTGCTTACAAACCAATATTATCTGTATCTAGAAGACAGTTCATGCCCTAAGTGCCGCTTGAAGAACGTTTAAAAATTATAAGAACTGCCCCAAGCGTATAAAAATCTGTTTCCCTACACGATCGAGTTGGCCTACGTACCGCTTACAGACCGATAGTAACTATTTAAAATGAAAGTTCATGCCCTAAGTGCCGCTTGAAGACCGTTTAAAAATTACAAGAATGCCCCAAGCTTATGAAAATCTGTTTCCCTGCACGATCGAGTTGGCCTACGTACCGCTTACAGACCGATAGTAACTATTTAAAATGAAAGTTTATGCCCTAAGTGCCGCTTGAAGAACGTTTAAAAATTATAAGAACTGCCCCAAGCGTATGAAAATCTGTTTCCCTGCACGATCGAGTCGCTAACTATTTAAAGTAAAAGTTTATGCCCTAAGTGCCGCTTGAAGACCGTTTAAAAGTTATAAGAACTGCCCCAAGCGTATAGAAATCTGTTTACCTGCCCGATCGAGTTGCCCTACGTGCTGCTTACAAACCAATATTATCTGTATCTAGAAGACAGTTCATGCCCTAAGTGCCGCTTGAAGAACGTTTAAAAATTATAAGAACTGCCCCAAGCGTATAAAAATCTGTTTCCCTACACGATCGAGTTGGCCTACGTACCGCTTACAGACCGATAGTAACTATTTAAAATGAAAGTTCATGCCCTAAGTGCCGCTTGAAGACCGTTTAAAAATTACAAGAATGCCCCAAGCGTATAAAAATCTGTTTCCCTGCCCGATCGAGTTGCCCTACGTGCCGCTTACAGACCGATAGTAACTATTTAAAATGAAAGTTTATGCCCTAAGTGCCGCTTGAAGACCGTTTGAAAGTTATAAGAACTGCCCCAAGCGTATAAAATCTGTTTCCCTGCACGATCGAGTTGCCCTATTGCCCTACGTGCCGCTTACAGACCGATAGTAACAATTTAAAATGAAAGTTTATGCCCTAAGTGCCGCTTGAAGACCGTTTAAAAGTTATAAGAACTGCCCCAAGCGTATAGTGTTTACCTGCCCGATCGAGTTGCCCTACGTGCTGCTTACAAACCAATATTATCTGTATCTAGAAGACAGTTCATGCCCTAAGTGCCGCTTGAAGAACGTTTAAAAATTATAAGAACTGCCCCAAGCGTATAAAAATCTGTTTCCCTACACGATCGAGTTGGCCTACGTACCGCTTACAGACCGATAGTAACTATTTAAAATGAAAGTTCATGCCCTAAGTGCCGCTTGAAGACCGTTTAAAAATTACAAGAATGCCCCAAGCTTATGAAAATCTGTTTCCCTGCACGATCGAGTTGGCCTACGTACCGCTTACAGACCGATAGTAACTATTTAAAATGAAAGTTTATGCCCTAAGTGCCGCTTGAAGAACGTTTAAAAATTATAAGAACTGCCCCAAGCGTATGAAAATCTGTTTCCCTGCACGATCGAGTCGCTAACTATTTAAAGTAAAAGTTTATGCCCCAAGTGCCGCTTGAAGACCGTTTAAAAGTTATAAGAACTGCCCCAAGCGTATAGAAATCTGTTTACCTGCCCGATCGAGTTGCCCTACGTGCTGCTTACAAACCAATATTATCTGTATCTAGAAGACAGTTCATGCCCTAAGTGCCGCTTGAAGAACGTTTAAAAATTATAAGAACTGCCCCAAGCGTATAAAAATCTGTTTCCCTACACGATCGAGTTGGCCTACGTACCGCTTACAGACCGATAGTAACTATTTAAAATGAAAGTTTATGCCCTAAGTGCCGCTTGAAGACCGTTTGAAAGTTATAAGAACTGCCCCAAGCGTATAAAATCTGTTTCCCTGCACGATCGAGTTGCCCTATTGCCCTACGTGCCGCTTACAGACCGATAGTAACAATTTAAAATGAAAGTTTATGCCCTAAGTGCCGCTTGAAGACCGTTTAAAAGTTATAAGAACTGCCCCAAGCGTATAGAAATCTGTTTACCTGCCCGATCGAGTTGCCCTATTGCCCTACGTGCCGCTTACAGACCGATAGTAACAATTTAAAATGAAAGTTTATGCCCTAAGTGCCGCTTGAAGACCGTTTAAAAGTTATAAGAACTGCCCCAAGCGTATAGAAATCTGTTTACCTGCCCGATCGAGTTGCCCTACGTGCTGCTTACAAACCAATATTATCTGTATCTAGAAGACAGTTCATGCCCTAAGTGCCGCTTGAAGAACGTTTAAAAATTATAAGAACTGCCCCAAGCGTATAAAAATCTGTTTCCCTACACGATCGAGTTGGCCTACGTACCGCTTACAGACCGATAGTAACTATTTAAAATGAAAGTTCATGCCCTAAGTGCCGCTTGAAGACCGTTTAAAAATTACAAGAATGCCCCAAGCTTATGAAAATCTGTTTCCCTGCACGATCGAGTTGGCCTACGTACCGCTTACAGACCGATAGTAACTATTTAAAATGAAAGTTTATGCCCTAAGTGCCGCTTGAAGAACGTTTAAAAATTATAAGAACTGCCCCAAGCGTATGAAAATCTGTTTCCCTGCACGATCGAGTCGCTAACTATTTAAAGTAAAAGTTTATGCCCTAAGTGCCGCTTGAAGACCGTTTAAAAGTTATAAGAACTGCCCCAAGCGTATAGAAATCTGTTTACCTGCCCGATCGAGTTGCCCTACGTGCTGCTTACAAACCAATATTATCTGTATCTAGAAGACAGTTCATGCCCTAAGTGCCGCTTGAAGAACGTTTAAAAATTATAAGAACTGCCCCAAGCGTATAAAAATCTGTTTCCCTACACGATCGAGTTGGCCTACGTACCGCTTACAGACCGATAGTAACTATTTAAAATGAAAGTTCATGCCCTAAGTGCCGCTTGAAGACCGTTTAAAAATTACAAGAATGCCCCAAGCGTATAAAAATCTGTTTCCCTGCCCGATCGAGTTGCCCTACGTGCCGCTTACAGACCGATAGTAACTATTTAAAATGAAAGTTCATGCCCTAAGTGCCGCTTGAAGACCGTTTAAAAATTACAAGAATGCCCCAAGCGTATAAAAATCTGTTTCCCTGCACGATCGAGTTGCCCTATTGCCCTACGTGCCGCTTACAGACCGATAGTAACAATTTAAAATGAAAGTTTATGCCCTAAGTGCCGCTTGAAGACCGTTTAAAAGTTATAAGAACTGCCCCAAGCGTATAGAAATCTGTTTACCTGCCCGATCGAGTTGCCCTACGTGCTGCTTACAAACCAATATTATCTGTATCTAGAAGACAGTTCATGCCCTAAGTGCCGCTTGAAGAACGTTTAAAAATTATAAGAACTGCCCCAAGCGTATAAAAATCTGTTTCCCTACACGATCGAGTTGGCCTACGTACCGCTTACAGACCGATAGTAACTATTTAAAATGAAAGTTCATGCCCTAAGTGCCGCTTGAAGACCGTTTAAAAATTACAAGAATGCCCCAAGCTTATGAAAATCTGTTTCCCTGCACGATCGAGTTGGCCTACGTACCGCTTACAGACCGATAGTAACTATTTAAAATGAAAGTTTATGCCCTAAGTGCCGCTTGAAGAACGTTTAAAAATTATAAGAACTGCCCCAAGCGTATGAAAATCTGTTTCCCTGCACGATCGAGTCGCTAACTATTTAAAGTAAAAGTTTATGCCCTAAGTGCCGCTTGAAGACCGTTTAAAAGTTATAAGAACTGCCCCAAGCGTATAGAAATCTGTTTACCTGCCCGATCGAGTTGCCCTACGTGCTGCTTACAAACCAATATTATCTGTATCTAGAAGACAGTTCATGCCCTAAGTGCCGCTTGAAGAACGTTTAAAAATTATAAGAACTGCCCCAAGCGTATAAAAATCTGTTTCCCTACACGATCGAGTTGGCCTACGTACCGCTTACAGACCGATAGTAACTATTTAAAATGAAAGTTCATGCCCTAAGTGCCGCTTGAAGACCGTTTAAAAATTACAAGAATGCCCCAAGCGTATAAAAATCTGTTTCCCTGCCCGATCGAGTTGCCCTACGTGCCGCTTACAGACCGCTAGTAACTATTTAAAATGAAAGTTTATGCCCTAAGTGCCGCTTGATGACCGTTCAAAAATTATAAGAACTGCCCCAAGCGTATAAAAATCTGTTTCCCTGCACGATCGAGTTTCCCTACGTGCCGCTTACAAACCAATGATATCTATATCTAGAAGACAGTTCATGCCCTAAGTGCCGCTTGAAGACCGTTTAAAAATTATAAGAACTGCCCCAAGCGTATAAAAATCTGTTTCCCTGCACGATCGAGTTGGCCTACGTACCGCTTACAGACCGATAGTAACTATTTAAAATGAAAGTTTATGCCCTAAGTGCCGCTTGAAGACCGTTTGAAAGTTATAAGAACTGTCCCAAGCGTATAGAAATCTGTTTCCCTGCACGATCGAGTTGCCCTACGTGCCGCTTACAAACCAATAATATCTATATCTAGAAGACAGATCATGCCCTAAGTGCCGCTTGAAGAACGTTTAAAAATTATAAGAACTGCCCCAAGCGTATGAAAATCTGTTTCCCTGCACGATCGAGTTGGCCTACGTGCCGCTTACAGACCGATAGTAACAATTTAAAATGAAAGTTTATGCCCTAAGTGCCGCTTGAAGACCGTTTAAAAGTTATAAGAACTGCCCCAAGCGTATAGAAATCTGTTTCCCTGCACGATCGAGTCGCTAACTATTTAAAGTGAAAGTTTATGCCCTAAGTGCCGCTTGAAGACCGTTCAAAAATTATAAGAACTGCCCCAAGCGTATAAAAATCTGTTTCCCTGCCCGATCGAGTTGCCCTACGTGCCGCTTACAGACCGCTAGTAACTATTTAAAATGAAAATTTATGCCCTAAGTGCCGCTTGATGACCGTTCAAAAATTATAAGAACTGCCCCGTATAAAATCTGTTTCCGTGCCCGATCGAGTTGCCCTACGTGCTGCTTACAAACCAATATTATCTGTATCTAGAAGACAGTTCATGCCCTAAGTGCCGCTTGAAGAACGTTTAAAAATTATAAGAACTGCCCCAAGCGTATAAAAATCTGTTTCCCTACACGATCGAGTTGGCCTACGTACCGCTTACAGACCGATAGTAACTATTTAAAATGAAAGTTCATGCCCTAAGTGCCGCTTGAAGACCGTTTAAAAATTACAAGAATGCCCCAAGCGTATAAAAATCTGTTTCCCTGCCCGATCGAGTTGCCCTACGTGCCGCTTACAGACCGATAGTAACTATTTAAAATGAAAGTTTATGCCCTAAGTGCCGCTTGAAGACCGTTTGAAAGTTATAAGAACTGCCCCAAGCGTATAAAATCTGTTTCCCTGCACGATCGAGTTGCCCTATTGCCCTACGTGCCGCTTACAGACCGATAGTAACAATTTAAAATGAAAGTTTATGCCCTAAGTGCCGCTTGAAGACCGTTTAAAAGTTATAAGAACTGCCCCAAGCGTATAGAAATCTGTTTACCTGCCCGATCGAGTTGCCCTACGTGCTGCTTACAAACCAATATTATCTGTATCTAGAAGACAGTTCATGCCCTAAGTGCCGCTTGAAGAACGTTTAAAAATTATAAGAACTGCCCCAAGCGTATAAAAATCTGTTTCCCTACACGATCGAGTTGGCCTACGTACCGCTTACAGACCGATAGTAACTATTTAAAATGAAAGTTCATGCCCTAAGTGCCGCTTGAAGACCGTTTAAAAATTACAAGAATGCCCCAAGCTTATGAAAATCTGTTTCCCTGCACGATCGAGTTGGCCTACGTACCGCTTACAGACCGATAGTAACTATTTAAAATGAAAGTTTATGCCCTAAGTGCCGCTTGAAGAACGTTTAAAAATTATAAGAACTGCCCCAAGCGTATGAAAATCTGTTTCCCTGCACGATCGAGTCGCTAACTATTTAAAGTAAAAGTTTATGCCCTAAGTGCCGCTTGAAGACCGTTTAAAAGTTATAAGAACTGCCCCAAGCGTATAGAAATCTGTTTACCTGCCCGATCGAGTTTCCCTACGTGCCGCTTACAAACCAATGATATCTATATCTAGAAGACAGTTCATGCCCTAAGTGCCGCTTGAAGACCGTTTAAAAATTATAAGAACTGCCCCAAGCGTATAAAAATCTGTTTCCCTGCACGATCGAGTTGGCCTACGTACCGCTTACAGACCGATAGTAACTATTTAAAATGAAAGTTTATGCCCTAAGTGCCGCTTGAAGACCGTTTGAAAGTTATAAGAACTGTCCCAAGCGTATAGAAATCTGTTTCCCTGCACGATCGAGTTGCCCTACGTGCCGCTTACAAACCAATAATATCTATATCTAGAAGACAGATCATGCCCTAAGTGCCGCTTGAAGAACGTTTAAAAATTATAAGAACTGCCCCAAGCGTATGAAAATCTGTTTCCCTGCACGATCGAGTTGGCCTACGTGCCGCTTACAGACCGATAGTAACAATTTAAAATGAAAGTTTATGCCCTAAGTGCCGCTTGAAGACCGTTTAAAAGTTATAAGAACTGCCCCAAGCGTATAGAAATCTGTTTCCCTGCACGATCGAGTCGCTAACTATTTAAAGTGAAAGTTTATGCCCTAAGTGCCGCTTGAAGACCGTTCAAAAATTATAAGAACTGCCCCAAGCGTATAAAAATCTGTTTCCCTGCCCGATCGAGTTGCCCTACGTGCCGCTTACAGACCGCTAGTAACTATTTAAAATGAAAATTTATGCCCTAAGTGCCGCTTGATGACCGTTCAAAAATTATAAGAACTGCCCCGTATAAAATCTGTTTCCGTGCCCGATCGAGTTGCCCTACGTGCTGCTTACAAACCAATATTATCTGTATCTAGAAGACAGTTCATGCCCTAAGTGCCGCTTGAAGAACGTTTAAAAATTATAAGAACTGCCCCAAGCGTATAAAAATCTGTTTCCCTACACGATCGAGTTGGCCTACGTACCGCTTACAGACCGATAGTAACTATTTAAAATGAAAGTTCATGCCCTAAGTGCCGCTTGAAGACCGTTTAAAAATTACAAGAATGCCCCAAGCGTATAAAAATCTGTTTCCCTGCCCGATCGAGTTGCCCTACGTGCCGCTTACAGACCGATAGTAACTATTTAAAATGAAAGTTTATGCCCTAAGTGCCGCTTGAAGACCGTTTGAAAGTTATAAGAACTGCCCCAAGCGTATAAAATCTGTTTCCCTGCACGATCGAGTTGCCCTATTGCCCTACGTGCCGCTTACAGACCGATAGTAACAATTTAAAATGAAAGTTTATGCCCTAAGTGCCGCTTGAAGACCGTTTAAAAGTTATAAGAACTGCCCCAAGCGTATAGAAATCTGTTTACCTGCCCGATCGAGTTGCCCTACGTGCTGCTTACAAACCAATATTATCTGTATCTAGAAGACAGTTCATGCCCTAAGTGCCGCTTGAAGAACGTTTAAAAATTATAAGAACTGCCCCAAGCGTATAAAAATCTGTTTCCCTACACGATCGAGTTGGCCTACGTACCGCTTACAGACCGATAGTAACTATTTAAAATGAAAGTTCATGCCCTAAGTGCCGCTTGAAGACCGTTTAAAAATTACAAGAATGCCCCAAGCTTATGAAAATCTGTTTCCCTGCACGATCGAGTTGGCCTACGTACCGCTTACAGACCGATAGTAACTATTTAAAATGAAAGTTTATGCCCTAAGTGCCGCTTGAAGAACGTTTAAAAATTATAAGAACTGCCCCAAGCGTATGAAAATCTGTTTCCCTGCACGATCGAGTCGCTAACTATTTAAAGTAAAAGTTTATGCCCTAAGTGCCGCTTGAAGACCGTTTAAAAGTTATAAGAACTGCCCCAAGCGTATAGAAATCTGTTTACCTGCCCGATCGAGTTGCCCTACGTGCTGCTTACAAACCAATATTATCTGTATCTAGAAGACAGTTCATGCCCTAAGTGCCGCTTGAAGAACGTTTAAAAATTATAAGAACTGCCCCAAGCGTATAAAAATCTGTTTCCCTACACGATCGAGTTGGCCTACGTACCGCTTACAGACCGATAGTAACTATTTAAAATGAAAGTTCATGCCCTAAGTGCCGCTTGAAGACCGTTTAAAAATTACAAGAATGCCCCAAGCGTATAAAAATCTGTTTCCCTGCCCGATCGAGTTGCCCTACGTGCCGCTTACAGACCGCTAGTAACTATTTAAAATGAAAGTTTATGCCCTAAGTGCCGCTTGATGACCGTTCAAAAATTATAAGAACTGCCCCAAGCGTATAAAAATCTGTTTCCCTGCACGATCGAGTTTCCCTACGTGCCGCTTACAAACCAATGATATCTATATCTAGAAGACAGTTCATGCCCTAAGTGCCGCTTGAAGACCGTTTAAAAATTATAAGAACTGCCCCAAGCGTATAAAAATCTGTTTCCCTGCACGATCGAGTTGGCCTACGTACCGCTTACAGACCGATAGTAACTATTTAAAATGAAAGTTTATGCCCTAAGTGCCGCTTGAAGACCGTTTGAAAGTTATAAGAACTGTCCCAAGCGTATAGAAATCTGTTTCCCTGCACGATCGAGTTGCCCTACGTGCCGCTTACAAACCAATAATATCTATATCTAGAAGACAGATCATGCCCTAAGTGCCGCTTGAAGAACGTTTAAAAATTATAAGAACTGCCCCAAGCGTATGAAAATCTGTTTCCCTGCACGATCGAGTTGGCCTACGTGCCGCTTACAGACCGATAGTAACAATTTAAAATGAAAGTTTATGCCCTAAGTGCCGCTTGAAGACCGTTTAAAAGTTATAAGAACTGCCCCAAGCGTATAGAAATCTGTTTCCCTGCACGATCGAGTCGCTAACTATTTAAAGTGAAAGTTTATGCCCTAAGTGCCGCTTGAAGACCGTTCAAAAATTATAAGAACTGCCCCAAGCGTATAAAAATCTGTTTCCCTGCCCGATCGAGTTGCCCTACGTGCCGCTTACAGACCGCTAGTAACTATTTAAAATGAAAATTTATGCCCTAAGTGCCGCTTGATGACCGTTCAAAAATTATAAGAACTGCCCCGTATAAAATCTGTTTCCGTGCACGATCGAGTTGCCCTACGTGCTGCTTACAAACCAATAATATCTATATCTAGAGGACAGTTCATGCCCTAAGTGCCGCTTGAAGAACGTTTAAAAATTATAAGAACTGCCCCAAGCGTATAAAAATCTGTTTCCCTGCACGATCGAGTTTCCCTACGTGCCGCTTACAAACCAATGATATCTATATCTAGAAGACAGTTCATGCCCTAAGTGCCGCTTGAAGACCGTTTAAAAATTATAAGAACTGCCCCAAGCGTATAAAAATCTGTTTCCCTGCCCGATCGAGTTGCCCTACGTGCCGCTTACAGACCGCTAGTAACTATTTAAAGTGAAAGTTTATGCCCTAAGTGCCGCTTGAAGACCGTTCAAAAATTATAAGAACTGCCCCAAGCGTATAAAAATCTGTTTCCCTACACGATCGAGTTGGCCTACGTACCGCTTACAGACCGATAGTAACTATTCAAAATGAAAGTTTATGCCCTAAATGCCGCTTGAAGAACGTTTAAAAATTATAAGAACTGCCCCAAGCGTATAAAAATATGTTTCCCTACACGATCGAGTTGGCCTACGTACCGCTTACAGACCGATAGTAACTATTTAAAATGAAAGTTTATGCCCTAAGTGCCGCTTGAAGAACGATTAAAAATTATAAGAACTGCCCCAAGCGTATAAAAATCTGTTTCCCTGCCCGATCGAGTTGCCCTACGTGCCGCTTACAGACCGCTAGTAACTATTTAAAATGAAAGTTTATGCCCTAAGTGCCGCTTGATGACCGTTCAAAAATTATAAGAACTGCCCCGTATAAAATCTGTTTCCGTGCACGATCGAGTTGCCCTACGTGCTGCTTACAAACCAATAATATCTACATCTAGAGGACAGTTCATGCCCTAAGTGCCGCTTGAAGAACGTTTAAAAATTATAAGAACTGCCCCAAGCTTATAAAAATCTGTTTCCCTGCACGATCGAGTTTCCCTACGTGCCGCTTACAAACCAATGATATCTATATCTAGAAGACAGTTCATGCCCTAAGTGCCGCTTGAAGACCGTTTAAAAATTATAAGAACTGCCCCAAGCGTATAAAAATATGTTTCCCTACACGATCGAGTTGGCCTACGTACCGCTTACAGACCGATAGTAACTAATTAAAATGAAAGTTTATGCCCTAAGTGCCGCTTGAAGAACGATTAAAAATTATAAGAACTGCCCCAAGCGTATAAAAATCTGTTTCCCTGCCCGATCGAGTTGCCCTACGTGCCGCTTACAGACCGCTAGTAACTATTTAAAATGAAAATTTATGCCCTAAGTGCCGCTTGAAGACCGTTTGAAAGTTATAAGAACTGTCCCAAGCGTATAGAAATCTGTTTCCCTGCACGATCGAGTTGCCCTACGTGCCGCTTACAAACCAATAATATCTATATCTAGAAGACAGTTCATGCCCTAAGTGCCGCTTGAAGAACGTTTAAAAATTATAAGAACTGCCCCAAGCGTATAAAAATCTGTTTCCCTACACGATCGAGTTGGCCTACGTACCGCTTACAGACCGATAGTAACTATTTAAAATGAAAGTTTATGCCCTAAGTGCCGCTTGAAGAACGTTTAAAAATTATAAGAACTGCCGCAAGCGTAAAAAAATATGTTTCCCTGCACGATCGAGTTGCCCTACGTGCCGCTTACAAACCAATAATATCTATATCTAGAAGACAGTTCATGCCCTAAGTGCCGCTTGAAGACCGTTTGAAAGTTATAAGAACTGTCCCAAGCGTATAGAAATCTGTTTCCCTGCACGATCGAGTTGCCCTACGTGCCGCTTACAGACCAATAATATCTATATCTAGAAGACAGTTCATGTCCTAAGTGCCGCTTGAAGAACGTTTAAAAATCATAAGAACTGCCCCAAGCGTATAAAAATATGTTTCCCTACACGATCGAGTTGGCCTACGTACCGCTTACAGACCGATAGTAACTATTTAAAATGAAAGTTTATGCCCTAAGTGCCGCTTGAAGAACGATTAAAAATTATAAGAACTGCCCCAAGCGTATAAAAATCTGTTTCCCTGCACGATCGAGTTGGCCTACGTACCGCTTACAGACCGATAGTAACTATTTAAAATGAAAGTTTATGCCCTAAGTGCCGCTTGAAGACCGTTTGAAAGTTATAAGAACTGTCCCAAGCGTATAGAAATCTGTTTCCCTGCACGATCGAGTTGCCCTACGTGCCGCTTACAAACCAATAATATCTATATCTAGAAGACAGATCATGCCCTAAGTGCCGCTTGAAGAACGTTTAAAAATTATAAGAACTGCCCCAAGCGTATGAAAATCTGTTTCCCTGCACGATCGAGTTGGCCTACGTACCGCTTACAGACCGATAGTAACTATTTAAAATGAAAGTTTATGCCCTAAGTGCCGCTTGAAGACCGTTTGAAAGTTATAAGAACTGCCCCAAGCGTATAAAATGTTTCCCTGCACGATCGAGTTGCCCTATTGCCCTACGTGCCGCTTACAGACCGATAGTAACAATTTAAAATGAAAGTTTATGCCCTAAGTGCCGCTTGAAGACCGTTTAAAAGTTATAAGAACTGCCCCAAGCGTATAGAAATCTTTTTCCCTGCACGATCGAGTCGCTAACTATTTAAAGTGAAAGTTTATGCCCTAAGTGCCGCTTGAAGACCGTTCAAAAATTATAAGAACTGCCCCAAGCGTATAAAAATCTGTTTCCCTGCCCGATCGAGTTGCCCTACGTGCCGCTTACAAACCAATAATATCTATATCTAGAAGACAGTTTATGCCCTAAGTGCCGCTTGAAGAACGATTAAAAATTATAAGAACTGCCCCAAGCGTATAAAAATCTGTTTCCCTGCCCGATCGAGTTGCCCTACGTGCCGCTTACAGACCGCTAGTAACTATTTAAAATGAAAATTTATGCCCTATGTGCCGCTTGAAGAACGATTAAAAATTATAAGAACTGCCCCAAGCGTATAAAAATCTGTTTCCCTGCACGATCGAGTTGGCCTACGTACCGCTTACAGACCGATAGTAACTATTTAAAATGAAAGTTTATGCCCTAAGTGCCGCTTGAAGACCGTTTGAAAGTTATAAGAACTGTCCCAAGCGTATAGAAATCTGTTTCCCTGCACGATCGAGTTGCCCTACGTGCCGCTTACAAACCAATAATATCTATATCTAGAAGACAGATCATGCCCTAAGTGCCGCTTGAAGAACGTTTAAAAATTATAAGAACTGCCCCAAGCGTATGAAAATCTGTTTCCCTGCACGATCGAGTTGGCCTACGTACCGCTTACAGACCGATAGTAACTATTTAAAATGAAAGTTTATGCCCTAAGTGCCGCTTACAGACCGCTAGTAACTATTTAAAATGAAAATTTATGCCCTATGTGCCGCTTGAAGACCGTTTGAAAGTTATAAGAACTGTCCCAAGCGTATAGAAATCTGTTTCCCTGCACGATCGAGTTGCCCTACGTGCCGCTTACAAACCAATAATATCTATATCTAGAAGACAGTTCATGCCCTAAGTGCCGCTTGAAGAACGTTTAAAAATTATAAGAACTGCCCCAAGCGTATAAAAATCTGTTTCCCTACACGATCGAGTTGGCCTACGTACCGCTTACAGACCGATAGTAACTATTTAAAATGAAAGTTTATGCCCTAAGTGCCGCTTGAAGAACGTTTAAAAATTATAAGAACTGCCCCAAGCGTATAAAAATATGTTTCCCTGCACGATCGAGTTGCCCTACGTGCCGCTTACAAACCAATAATATCTATATCTAGAAGACAGTTCATGCCCTAAGTGCCGCTTGAAGACCGTTTGAAAGTTATAAGAACTGTCCCAAGCGTATATCTGTTTCCCTGCACGATCGAGTTGCCCTACGTGCCGCTTACAAACCAATAATATCTATATCTAGAAGACAGTTCATGTCCTAAGTGCCGCTTGAAGAACGTTTAAAAATTATAAGAACTGCCCCAAGCGTATGAAAATCTGTTTCCCTGCACGATCGAGTTGGCCTACGTACCGCTTACAGACCGATAGTAACTATTTAAAATGAAAGTTTATGCCCTAAGTGCCGCTTGAAGAACGTTTAAAAATTATAAGAACTGCCCCAAGCGTATAAAAATATGTTTCCCTACACGATCGAGTTGGCCTACGTACCGCTTACAGACCGATAGTAACTATTTAAAATGAAAGTTTATGCCCTAAGTGCCGCTTGAAGAACGTTTAAAAATTATAAGAACTGCCTCAAGCGTATAAAAATCTGTTTCCCTGCACGATCGAGTTGCCCTACGTGCCGCTTACAAACCAATAATATCTATATCTAGAAGACAGATCATGCCCTAAGTGCCGCTTAAAGAACGTTTAAAAATTATAAGAACTGCCCCAAGCGTATGAAAATCTGTTTCCCTGCACGATCGAGTTGGCCTACGTACCGCTTACAGACCGATAGTAACTATTTAAAATGAAAGTTTATGCCCTAAGTGCCGCTTGAAGACCGTTTGAAAGTTATAAGAACGGCCCCAAGCGTATAAAATCTGTTTCCCTGCACGATCGAGTTGCCCTATTGCCCTACGTGCCGCTTACAGACCGATAGTAACAATTTAAAATGAAAGTTTGTGCCCTAAGTGCCGCTTGAAGACCGTTTAAAAGTTATAAGAACTGCCCCAAGCGTATAGAAATCTGTTTACCTGCCCGATCGAGTTGCCCTACGTGCTGCTTACAAACCAATATTATCTGTATCTAGAAGACAGTTCATGCCCTAAGTGCCGCTTGAAGAACGTTTAAAAATTATAAGAACTGCCCCAAGCGTATAAAAATCTGTTTCCCTACACGATCGAGTTGGCCTACGTACCGCTTACAGACCGATAGTAACTATTTAAAATGAAAGTTCATGCCCTAAGTGCCGCTTGAAGACCGTTTAAAAATTACAAGAATGCCCCAAGCTTATGAAAATCTGTTTCCCTGCACGATCGAGTTGGCCTACGTACCGCTTACAGACCGATAGTAACTATTTAAAATGAAAGTTTATGCCCTAAGTGCCGCTTGAAGAACGTTTAAAAATTATAAGAACTGCCCCAAGCGTATGAAAATCTGTTTCCCTGCACGATCGAGTCGCTAACTATTTAAAGTAAAAGTTTATGCCCTAAGTGCCGCTTGAAGACCGTTCAAAAATTATAAGAACTGCCCCAAGCGTATAAAAATCTGTTTCCCTGCCCGATCGAGTTGCCCTACGTGCCGCTTACAGACCGCTAGTAACTATTTAAAATGAAAGTTTATGCCCTAAGTGCCGCTTGATGACCGTTCAAAAATTATAAGAACTGCCCCGTATAAAATCTGTTTCCGTGCACGATCGAGTTGCCCTACGTGCTGCTTACAAACCAATAATATCTATATCTAGAGGACAGTTCATGCCCTAAGTGCCGCTTGAAGAACGTTTAAAAATTATAAGAACTGCCCCAAGCGTATAAAAATCTGTTTCCCTGCACGATCGAGTTTCCCTACGTGCCGCTTACAAACCAATGATATCTATATCTAGAAGACAGTTCATGCCCTAAGTGCCGCTTGAAGACCGTTTAAAAATTATAAGAACTGCCCCAAGCGTATAAAAATCTGTTTCCCTGCACGATCGAGTTGGCCTACGTACCGCTTACAGACCGATAGTAACTATTTAAAATGAAAGTTTATGCCCTAAGTGCCGCTTGAAGACCGTTTGAAAGTTATAAGAACTGTCCCAAGCGTATAGAAATCTGTTTCCCTGCACGATCGAGTTGCCCTACGTGCCGCTTACAAACCAATAATATCTATATCTAGAAGACAGATCATGCCCTAAGTGCCGCTTGAAGAACGTTTAAAAATTATAAGAACTGCCCCAAGCGTATGAAAATCTGTTTCCCTGCACGATCGAGTTGGCCTACGTACCGCTTACAGACCGATAGTAACTATTTAAAATGAAAGTTTATGCCCTAAGTGCCGCTTGAAGACCGTTTGAAAGTTATAAGAACTGCCCCAAGCGTATAAAATGTTTCCCTGCACGATCGAGTTGCCCTATTGCCCTACGTGCCGCTTACAGACCGATAGTAACAATTTAAAATGAAAGTTTATGCCCTAAGTGCCGCTTGAAGACCGTTTAAAAGTTATAAGAACTGCCCCAAGCGTATAGAAATCTGTTTCCCTGCACGATCGAGTCGCTAACTATTCAAAGTGAAAGTTTATGCCCTAAGTGCCGCTTGAAGACCGTTCAAAAATTATAAGAACTGCCCCAAGCGTATAAAAATCTGTTTCCCTGCCCGATCGAGTTGCCCTACGTGCCGCTTACAGACCGCTAGTAACTATTTAAAATGAAAATTTATGCCCTAAGTGCCGCTTGATGACCGTGCAAAAATTATAAGAACTGCCCCGTATAAAATCTGTTTCCGTGCACGATCGAGTTGCCCTACGTGCTGCTTACAAACCAATAATATCTATATCTAGAGGACAGTTCATGCCCTAAGTGCCGCTTGAAGAACGTTTAAAAATTATAAGAACTGCCCCAAGCGTATAAAAATCTGTTTCCCTGCACGATCGAGTTTCCCTACGTGCCGCTTACAAACCAATGATATCTATATCTAGAAGACAGTTCATGCCCTAAGTGCCGCTTGAAGACCGTTCAAAAATTATAAGAACTGCCCCAAGCGTATAAAAATCTGTTTCCCTACACGATCGAGTTGGCCTACGTACCGCTTACAGACCGATAGTAACTATTCAAAATGAAAGTTTATGCCCTAAATGCCGCTTGAAGAACGTTTAAAAATTATAAGAACTGCCCCAAGCGTATAAAAATATGTTTCCCTACACGATCGAGTTGGCCTACGTACCGCTTACAGACCGATAGTAACTATTTAAAATGAAAGTTTATGCCCTAAGTGCCGCTTGAAGAACGATTAAAAATTATAAGAACTGCCCCAAGCGTATAAAAATCTGTTTCCCTGCCCGATCGAGTTGCCCTACGTGCCGCTTACAGACCGCTAGTAACTATTTAAAATGAAAGTTTATGCCCTAAGTGCCGCTTGAAGAACGTTTAAAAATTATAAGAACTGCCCCAAGCGTATAAAAATATGTTTCCCTGCACGATCGAGTTGCCCTACGTGCCGCTTACAAACCAATAATATCTATATCTAGAAGACAGTTCATGCCCTAAGTGCCGCTTGAAGACCGTTTGAAAGTTATAAGAACTGTCCCAAGCGTATAGAAATCTGTTTCCCTGCACGATCGAGTTGCCCTACGTGCCGCTTACAAACCAATAATATCTATATCTAGAAGACAGTTCATGTCCTAAGTGCCGCTTGAAGAACGTTTAAAAATTATAAGAACTGCCCCAAGCGTATAAAAATCTGTTTCCCTACACGATCGAGTTGGCCTACGTACCGCTTACAGACCGATAGTAACTATTTAAAATGAAAGTTTATGCCCTAAGTGCCGCTTGAAGAACGTTTAAAAATTATAAGAACTGCCCCAAGCGTATAAAAATCTGTTTCCCTACACGATCGAGTTGGCCTACGTACCGCTTACAGACCGATAGTAACTATTTAAAATGAAAGTTTATGCCCTAAGTGCCGCTTGAAGAACGTTTAAAAAATATAAGAACTGCCCCAAGCGTATAAAAATATGTTTCCCTGCACGATCGAGTTGCCCTACGTGCCGCTTACAAACCAATAATATCTATATCTAGAAGACAGTTCATGCCCTAAGTGCCGCTTGAAGACCGTTTGAAAGTTATAAGAACTGTCCCAAGCGTATAGAAATCTGTTTCCCTGCACGATCGAGTTGCCCTACGTGCCGCTTACAAACCAATAATATCTATATCTAGAAGACAGATCATGCCCTAAGTGCCGCTTAAAGAACGTTTAAAAATTATAAGAACTGCCCCAAGCGTATGAAAATCTGTTTCCCTGCACGATCGAGTTGCCCTATTGCCCTACGTGCCGCTTACAGACCGATAGTAACAATTTAAAATGAAAGTTTATGCCCTAAGTGCCGCTTGAAGACCGTTTAAAAGTTATAAGAACTGCCCCAAGCGTATAGAAATCTGTTTCCCTGCACGATCGAGTTGCCCTACATGCCGCTTACAAACCAATAATATCTATATCTAGAAGACAGTTCATGCCCTAAGTGCCGCTTGAAGACCGTTTAAAAGTTATAAGAACTGCCCCAAGCGTATAGAAATCTGTTTACCTGCCCGATCGAGTTGCCCTACGTGCTGCTTACAAACCAATATTATCTGTATCTAGAAGACAGTTCATGCCCTAAGTGCCGCTTGAAGAACGTTTAAAAATTATAAGAACTGCCCCAAGCGTATAAAAATATGTTTCCCTGCACGATCGAGTTGCCCTACGTGCCGCTTACAAACCAATAATATCTATATCTAGAAGACAGTTCATGCCCTAAGTGCCGCTTGAAGACCGTTTGAAAGTTATAAGAACTGTCTCAAGCGTATAGAAATCTGTTTCCCTGCACGATCGAGTTGCCCTACGTGCCGCTTACAAACCAATAATATCTATATCTAGAAGACAGTTCATGTCCTAAGTGCCGCTTGAAGAACGTTTAAAAATTATAAGAACTGCCCCAAGCGTATAAAAATCTGTTTCCCTACACGATCGAGTTGGCCTACGTACCGCTTACAGACCGATAGTAACTATTTAAAATGAAAGTTTATGCCCTAAGTGCCGCTTGAAGAACGTTTAAAAATTATAAGAACTGCCCCAAGCGTATAAAAATCTGTTTCCCTACACGATCGAGTTGGCCTACGTACCGCTTACAGACCGATAGTAACTATTTAAAATGAAAGTTTATGCCCTAAGTGCCGCTTGAAGAACGTTTAAAAAATATAAGAACTGCCCCAAGCGTATAAAAATATGTTTCCCTGCACGATCGAGTTGCCCTACGTGCCGCTTACAAACCAATAATATCTATATCTAGAAGACAGTTCATGCCCTAAGTGCCGCTTGAAGACCGTTTGAAAGTTATAAGAACTGTCCCAAGCGTATAGAAATCTGTTTCCCTGCACGATCGAGTTGCCCTACGTGCCGCTTACAAACCAATAATATCTATATCTAGAAGACAGATCATGCCCTAAGTGCCGCTTAAAGAACGTTTAAAAATTATAAGAACTGCCCCAAGCGTATGAAAATCTGTTTCCCTGCACGATCGAGTTGCCCTATTGCCCTACGTGCCGCTTACAGACCGATAGTAACAATTTAAAATGAAAGTTTATGCCCTAAGTGCCGCTTGAAGACCGTTTAAAAGTTATAAGAACTGCCCCAAGCGTATAGAAATCTGTTTCCCTGCACGATCGAGTTGCCCTACATGCCGCTTACAAACCAATAATATCTATATCTAGAAGACAGTTCATGCCCTAAGTGCCGCTTGAAGACCGTTTAAAAGTTATAAGAACTGCCCCAAGCGTATAGAAATCTGTTTACCTGCCCGATCGAGTTGCCCTACGTGCTGCTTACAAACCAATATTATCTGTATCTAGAAGACAGTTCATGCCCTAAGTGCCGCTTGAAGAACGTTTAAAAATTATAAGAACTGCCCCAAGCGTATAAAAATCTGTTTCCCTACACGATCGAGTTGGCCTACGTACCGCTTACAGACCGATAGTAACTATTTAAAATGAAAGTTCATGCCCTAAGTGCCGCTTGAAGACCGTTTAAAAATTACAAGAATGCCCCAAGCTTATGAAAATCTGTTTCCCTGCACGATCGAGTTGGCCTACGTACCGCTTACAGACCGATAGTAACTATTTAAAATGAAAGTTTATGCCCTAAGTGCCGCTTGAAGAACGTTTAAAAATTATAAGAACTGCCCCAAGCGTATGAAAATCTGTTTCCCTGCACGATCGAGTCGCTAACTATTTAAAGTGAAAGTTTATGCCCTAAGTGCCGCTTGAAGACCGTTCAAAAATTATAAGAACTGCCCCAAGCGTATAAAAATCTGTTTCCCTGCCCGATCGAGTTGCCCTACGTGCCGCTTACAGACCGCTAGTAACTATTTAAAATGAAAGTTTATGCCCTAAGTGCCGCTTGATGACCGTTCAAAAATTATAAGAACTGCCCCGTATAAAATCTGTTTCCGTGCACGATCGAGTTGCCCTACGTGCTGCTTACAAACCAATAATATCTATATCTAGAGGACAGTTCATGCCCTAAGTGCCGCTTGAAGAACGTTTAAAAATTATAAGAACTGCCCCAAGCGTATAAAAATCTGTTTCCCTGCACGATCGAGTTTCCCTACGTGCCGCTTACAAACCAATGATATCTATATCTAGAAGACAGTTCATGCCCTAAGTGCCGCTTGAAGACCGTTTAAAAATTATAAGAACTGCCCCAAGCGTATAAAAATCTGTTTCCCTGCCCGATCGAATTGCCCTACGTGCCGCTTACAGACCGCTAGTAACTATTTAAAATGAAAGTTTATGCCCTAAGTGCCGCTTGAAGACCGTTCAAAAATTACAAGAATGCCCCAAGCTTATGAAAATCTGTTTCCCTGCACGATCGAGTTGGCCTACGTACCGCTTACAGACCGATAGTAACTATTTAAAATGAAAGTTTATGCCCTAAGTGCCGCTTGAAGAACGTTTAAAAATTATAAGAACTGCCCCAAGCGTATGAAAATCTGTTTCCCTGCACGATCGAGTCGCTAACTATTTAAAGTGAAAGTTTATGCCCTAAGTGCCGCTTGAAGACCGTTCAAAAATTATAAGAACTGCCCCAAGCGTATAAAAATCTGTTTCCCTGCCCGATCAAGTTGCCCTACGTGCCGCTTACAGACCGCTAGTAACTATTTAAAATGAAAGTTTATGCCCTAAGTGCCGCTTGATGACCGTTCAAAAATTATAAGAACTGCCCCGTATAAAATCTGTTTCCGTGCACGATCGAGTTGCCCTACGTGCTGCTTACAAACCAATAATATCTATATCTAGAAGACAGTTCATGCCCTAAGTGCCGCTTGAAGAACGTTTAAAAATTATAAGAACTGCCCCAAGCGTATAAAAATCTGTTTCCCTGCACGATCGAGTTGCCCTACGTGCTGCTTACAAACCAATAATATCTATATCTAGAAGACAGTTCATGCCCTAAGTGCCGCTTGAAGACCGTTTAAAAATTATAAGAACTGCCCCAAGCGTATAAAAATCTGTTTCCCTGCCCGATCGAATTGCCCTACGTGCCGCTTACAGACCGCTAGTAACTATTTAAAATGAAAGTTTATGCCCTAAGTGCCGCTTGAAGAACGTTTAAAAATTATAAGAACTGCCCCAAGCGTATAAAAATCTGTTTCCCTGCCCGATCGAGTTGCCCTACGTGCCGCTTACAGACCGATAGTAACTATTTAAAATGAAAATTTATGCCCTAAGTGCCGCTTGAAGACCGTTTAAAAAATATAGGAACTGCCCCAAGCGTACAAAAATCTGTTTCCCTGCCCGATCGAGTTGCCCTACGTGCTGCTTACAAACCAATATTATCTATATCTAAAAGACAGTTCATGCCCTAAGTGCCGCTTGAAGAACGTTTAAAAATTATAAGAACTGCCCCAAGCGTATAAAATCTGTTTCCCTGCACGATCGAGTTGCCCTACGTGCCGCTTACAGACCGCTAGTAACTATTTAAAATGAAAGTTTATGCCCTAAGTGCCGCTTGAAGACCGTTTAAAAAATATAGGAACTGCCCCAAGCGTACAAAAATCTGTTTCCCTGCACGATCGAGTTGGCCTACGTACCGCTTACAGACCGATAGTAACTATTTAAAATGAAAGTTTATGCCCTAAGTGCCGCTTGAAGAACGTTTAAAAATTATAAGAACTGCCCCAAGCGTATGAAAATCTGTTTCCCTGCACGATCGAGTCGCTAACTATTTAAAGTGAAAGTTTATGCCCTAAGTGCCGCTTGAAGACCGTTCAAAAATTATAAGAACTGCCCCAAGCGTATAAAAATCTGTTTCCCTGCCCGATCAAGTTGCCCTACGTGCCGCTTACAGACCGCTAGTAACTATTTAAAATGAAAGTTTATGCCCTAAGTGCCGCTTGATGACCGTTCAAAAATTATAAGAACTGCCCCGTATAAAATCTGTTTCCGTGCACGATCGAGTTGCCCTACGTGCTGCTTACAAACCAATAATATCTATATCTAGAAGACAGTTCATGCCCTAAGTGCCGCTTGAAGAACGTTTAAAAATTATAAGAACTGCCCCAAGCGTATAAAAATCTGTTTCCCTGCACGATCGAGTTGCCCTACGTGCTGCTTACAAACCAATAATATCTATATCTAGAAGACAGTTCATGCCCTAAGTGCCGCTTGAAGACCGTTTAAAAATTATAAGAACTGCCCCAAGCGTATAAAAATCTGTTTCCCTGCCCGATCGAATTGCCCTACGTGCCGCTTACAGACCGCTAGTAACTATTTAAAATGAAAGTTCATGCCCTAAGTGCCGCTTGAAGACCGTTTAAAAATTATAAGAACTGCCCCAAGCGTATAAAAATCTGTTTCCCTGCCCGATCGAATTGCCCTACGTGCCGCTTACAGACCGCTAGTAACTATTTAAAATGAAAGTTTATGCCCTAAGTGCCGCTTGAAGAACGTTCAAAAATTATAAGAACTGCCCCAAGCGTATAAAAATCTGTTTCCCTGCCCGATCGAGTTGCCCTACGTGCCGCTTACAGACCGATAGTAACTATTTAAAATGAAAATTTATGCCCTAAGTGCCGCTTGAAGACCGTTTAAAAAATATAGGAACTGCCCCAAGCGTACAAAAATCTGTTTCCCTGCCCGATCGAGTTGCCCTACGTGCTGCTTACAAACCAATATTATCTATATCTAAAAGACAGTTCATGCCCTAAGTGCCGCTTGAAGACCGTTTAAAAATTACAAGAATGCCCCAAGCTTATGAAAATCTGTTTCCCTGCACGATCGAGTTGGCCTACGTACCGCTTACAGACCGATAGTAACTATTTAAAATGAAAGTTTATGCCCTAAGTGCCGCTTGAAGAACGTTTAAAAATTATAAGAACTGCCCCAAGCGTATGAAAATCTGTTTCCCTGCACGATCGAGTCGCTAACTATTTAAAGTGAAAGTTTATGCCCTAAGTGCCGCTTGAAGACCGTTCAAAAATTATAAGAACTGCCCCAAGCGTATAAAAATCTGTTTCCCTGCCCGATCGAGTTGCCCTACGTGCCGCTTACAGACCGCTAGTAACTATTTAAAATGAAAGTTTATGCCCTAAGTGCCGCTTGATGACCGTTCAAAAATTATAAGAACTGCCCCGTATAAAATCTGTTTCCGTGCACGATCGAGTTGCCCTACGTGCTGCTTACAAACCAATAATATCTATATCTAGAGGACAGTTCATGCCCTAAGTGCCGCTTGAAGAACGTTTAAAAATTATAAGAACTGCCCCAAGCGTATAAAAATCTGTTTCCCTGCACGATCGAGTTTCCCTACGTGCCGCTTACAAACCAATGATATCTATATCTAGAAGACAGTTCATGCCCTAAGTGCCGCTTGAAGACCGTTTAAAAATTATAAGAACTGCCCCAAGCGTATAAAAATCTGTTTCCCTGCCCGATCGAATTGCCCTACGTGCCGCTTACAGACCGCTAGTAACTATTTAAAATGAAAGTTTATGCCCTAAGTGCCGCTTGAAGACCGTTCAAAAATTACAAGAATGCCCCAAGCTTATGAAAATCTGTTTCCCTGCACGATCGAGTTGGCCTACGTACCGCTTACAGACCGATAGTAACTATTTAAAATGAAAGTTTATGCCCTAAGTGCCGCTTGAAGAACGTTTAAAAATTATAAGAACTGCCCCAAGCGTATGAAAATCTGTTTCCCTGCACGATCGAGTCGCTAACTATTTAAAGTGAAAGTTTATGCCCTAAGTGCCGCTTGAAGACCGTTCAAAAATTATAAGAACTGCCCCAAGCGTATAAAAATCTGTTTCCCTGCCCGATCAAGTTGCCCTACGTGCCGCTTACAGACCGCTAGTAACTATTTAAAATGAAAGTTTATGCCCTAAGTGCCGCTTGATGACCGTTCAAAAATTATAAGAACTGCCCCGTATAAAATCTGTTTCCGTGCACGATCGAGTTGCCCTACGTGCTGCTTACAAACCAATAATATCTATATCTAGAAGACAGTTCATGCCCTAAGTGCCGCTTGAAGAACGTTTAAAAATTATAAGAACTGCCCCAAGCGTATAAAAATCTGTTTCCCTGCACGATCGAGTTGCCCTACGTGCTGCTTACAAACCAATAATATCTATATCTAGAAGACAGTTCATGCCCTAAGTGCCGCTTGAAGACCGTTTAAAAATTATAAGAACTGCCCCAAGCGTATAAAAATCTGTTTCCCTGCCCGATCGAATTGCCCTACGTGCCGCTTACAGACCGCTAGTAACTATTTAAAATGAAAGTTTATGCCCTAAGTGCCGCTTGAAGAACGTTTAAAAATTATAAGAACTGCCCCAAGCGTATAAAAATCTGTTTCCCTGCCCGATCGAGTTGCCCTACGTGCCGCTTACAGACCGATAGTAACTATTTAAAATGAAAATTTATGCCCTAAGTGCCGCTTGAAGACCGTTTAAAAAATATAGGAACTGCCCCAAGCGTACAAAAATCTGTTTCCCTGCCCGATCGAGTTGCCCTACGTGCTGCTTACAAACCAATATTATCTATATCTAAAAGACAGTTCATGCCCTAAGTGCCGCTTGAAGAACGTTTAAAAATTATAAGAACTGCCCCAAGCGTATAAAATCTGTTTCCCTGCACGATCGAGTTGCCCTACGTGCTGCTTACAAACCATTGAATAATAAATTATGTTGCACAAATATAATGATAATAATGATCTAAATCAAACTGTAAACTAACCTGCACCAACAATGAAAGTTGAGTTGCTTTTGTAAGTGTCAACGCGCTTCGAACTATACGAAAATTAGCTTGCGTAGTGATTCGCTTTTGGGTTATGCCATCCATATGCCATTTGATCAACATCGTCTAAGAACAGGCCTCGGAATTCAAAGATCACGGCGGCGATAAACAACCCGCCAGACGGATGTTTATCTGTTCAAAGAAAGGGCGGCGCGGAGGGGGGACCCCTGCTTCGGTGGCGCAGAGGGGGGACCCCGGCCAGACGAATATTTATCTCTGCTATCTGCTGTCTCCGCTAGCTCCAGCAGCCCCCACCCGGCGGCGCGGAGGGGGGACCCCGGCCTCGGCGGCGCAGAGGGGGGACCCCCGCTAGACGAAAGTGCATCACTGCTGTCTGCTGTCTCCGCGAGCTCCAGCACAGCGCCCGCTGCCTTTTTATTTTTTGCACTCTCCCTTATCATTAGATATATACTGCAAGATGTCGGGACGCAGCTATTACCCAACAGCTGCTCGCGATGGAGGTTGGCCTAAGATAACGAACCTCTAGCAGTGATCTCCGCCCGCCGTCAGGAGACGGTTCCCTCTTCCCCCTTTCCCTTTCCCCTTTTGTAAATAGTTTGCATAATAAACATTATAGTAAGACTTATGTAAACCCCGCTACACATCAGGTAAAGGACCTGCAGACCTTTTATCCTGACATGGAAGTCCCAGGGAGATATTTTTTTAGAAGTTTAAGATCAAATTTAATTCTAGAACTTTTGATAAGGGATTTGAAAATTTAAATCCCCCCCCCCTCTTCTACAACCCTCCGATGGTATGGAAGGAGTCGCTTACCAACGAATGAGAGAGAGTGTGTGAGTTTTATACTATTCTATTTACATATTTATCAATAATTCTACAAATATCTAATCATTTCAGAAAAAAATAAAATAAAATAAAAATATACAGTCCTGCGAACAGTCCCATTATGTCAATTTTCGCTTAGTAAATTACCGGGATCCGTGAATATCTAGATAAAATAGCCGAGCCGTGAATCCGTGATTGCCGTGATTTTTTTTTTGGAAAAAAGCTTATCCGTGACTTTTTTGGTAAAATTACATGTCCGTGATTCCGTGATCCGTGAGCCGTGATCCGTGAATATCTAGATAAAATACCGCGAGCCGTAATTCTATTATTTTTGCAACCGTGATCCGTGATCATCAATTGATATATTTTTTTCTTCTTCTTCAATAAGACAATGGACTTGTTCGCATTCGCTAGCATAAAAATTACAGATCTGAGTTAATTTCGATCCAGTTAACTACTGGCCCTTTACAGATAATCCTCTGATGGGAAAAGTCGATAATTAGAGTCGCTAGTGATATAGCGCGAATACTTTGACCTTCTAGGCATTATAACAAAACGAGTGCAACTGTCTGAGCGTGTCGACCTTTTCTGGTGATAAAGTAGCGCAGCAGCTTGTCAGTGGTGTAAGCATTTGACCTCGCCGCAGACTAATAATATTTGCGCGCCACGGTCTAGCAAATGCGTTAATTGCGCATACTGACCTTTTGTGATTGTGATAAGCGTTCAGCAACAACAATCGTGACCGTTATCTGCCGCATCGTCTACTCTTAAGTAATCTGGTTTAATACACTAGTTACCTAGGGGGCATTACTATCTCAAGTCGTACAAATAAGCATCCATCTGAAAAAGATAGTAACAATGATGATCTTCAGATCAACGAAACTACTTTTTGAAAAAAAAACTTATTTTTCCAACTTTTGATGAAGTACCACTCTGCTTTTGTCATCCATGATGGTGATTAGGTCCCTGTAAAGGTCCTTTACTATTCGCATCAAATTTATTTCTGGCATAGCTCCAAAAAGCGACTATACAGTGTCGCATTGCAAAAGAGAAATGAAATATAGCTCCAGAAGGAATAAATGTTACGGAACGTTCAGTCGGACCTAGCACGCAAGTCAACTTCTATCATAATTTTTGCAAAGAAAGGATCTAGTAAAGATCAATGACCTTTCACTGGTCTTCGCTTGCAATTACAAAAAAAAAAGAAAAAAGAAAAAAGTTTTGGAATAGAGTTGACCTCTCATGTGCGCATTTTTTTTCCAATCTAGAGTGCAGCATCTGGGTGTACTATTCAGCAAAAAGAGTACACGCCCTAACTACAGAAAGAAAGGTCGAGAGTATAGCTAATATAATTCCGCGCCCCGAAGACAGTAAAGCGCTAAAATCATTCTTAGGTCCCATCGTACTTTCAAAGATTTACGCACGTTTTGCCTTAATTACCATCCATTAACCACTCTTCCCAAAAATGTTGAGTTTATATGGAAGGAGGAACAACAAAAAGCATTTAAACCACTGAAACAAGCACTAGTGGATGTGCCTGTTTTAGTACCCCCTATTCTAGGGAAACCTTACATTATTCACACCGATGCATCCACCATCGGTCTCGGCGCGTGCTTCCTACAAGTCATTCCGGAGACTAGTAGTGAAATTTTTGATCGCCGCATGTCGTCGCCGCCTAAGAAGACACGAGAGGAACTGCGCAACTATCAAGTTACATTTTCTTCACGTTGCCGATAGTTCCACAATGTTGATGACTGATTATGCACAGCTAAAATCGCTCATGCATAAATCAATCTCGTGCGTCGTCGTGTAAGTCCAAGAGCAAATACTTATCTGCTTTTTCATGTTGATCTGTCGATTCTGATAGCCTCATCCATGAGGAATAACGCATGTTTTAGAAGTCAGATGACAATTATTGCTGGGCGAGAAAAAAAAACCCAATAGTTATCCGTCCTCCGAATCTTAAATAGTCAATACGCGCTTCCGATTTGCCCTCAGTAATTGCTATTACCTATATGTAAATCCAAAAAAAATTTTTTTTTCTCTGTTCTACTGAATGCCATGCCGCTATGTAGCTGTTGAGAAGATAGAAATGCCGTTATAAGAGCAAAGTTTTTTTTGGAGAAGAACTGGATAGAAAAATTGCAAGATCTTCCCAATTACCATCAAATTCGATTTTCGCTACATGATTTTTCCACATCTAAACCACAATCTAAATCCTTGGTGAAAGTTATGTTCTGAAGTAGAAATAGAAGTTCTGCCTCTAAGTAATTTTCTCCAATATCTTTTCTTTTCGGGGCCCATTATGTGATGAATAACACATCGAATATGTGGTGCAGAATAGATTTTTTTACATCCGTTGCTCGTGGCTTCAATGGACTGCCTAATTGTCATTCTAGTATGATGTAGAAACATCTGCACCAGCTATAAGATGATCTGTGAGAATGCCAGAAAAGACAACTATATTCAGCCATATTACAATTAGCCTAGTTCATCTATCTTGGATGTGTAACTTTTCCACAATGAGGAAAGTAATCAAGAAATCTTGTTCCAATTTTTCGGATTCGAAACGGTCCCATAAAGTTTTTTTTGTACGCCTATTTCAGTTTGCACCTACAATTTCCTCATATCAATGCTCCCTTTAACAAACAAGCATTGAGCAGAGACTACTTCTCAGTATCTATCTCCTCTAAAGAAAAGCATCAATTTTTTTGATATGCATTTTTGGTGTGACAGAGCTAAAAAAAATCTTTGTAATTTTGGTGAATATGTTTGAAAAAAAAAGAAAAGGAAGAAGTTAAGCACTTTTATACGTTCAGAGCAGTTTCGGAATTTCAACAACTTCCTACATCTGCTTGCTTCATTACTGCGAGCATAATCTTTCAGTTAGAGCTAAAAAGAAAAAAAAAGCAAGCCATACTTTTCGCATCAAAATCGTATTCGTTCTCACATAAGGAGTTATCCATAGAGCAGCGACTGAAGTTAACACCGAAAGAAATTCAAGAGTGCAAGGTTTTCAACACAATTCTAGTCAACAAGTACGGGTCACACTTTATGAAACAGAAAAGTCCAAAAAAAAACTTTTCGACCTTTTCCGTCTTTATTTTCTACCATCACTGTTTAAATTTTCCTAGATTTTTACTTTTTCAAAGTGCCAAACAAAACATCAATAACAAAAAAAAATTGCACTACTCTCTATTCACTTCCACCCCATCTATATGAGACAAGCAATAATAAGGATAGTGAAATTGCGCACATTCATAACTTCGTAAAGTCAAGTGAGGAAATACTGAGAACATATAGCTTCTGAATGAGAAAGAAAATGGTTTTTTTTGAAAGAGTCTTACTGAAATACATTTCAGGAACATGGAAAAACAAGTGTTCTCAAAATCAACCTCATATTCGTAGAAATATGCACTAAATCATTCATAGGTTCTTGATAAGACTATTACCATGATTTTATGCCCATTTTTACGATTCAAATGAACTTATGCATTCTAGATTTGAACAGATATTTCAATTTGAGGATTCTCTGCCTAAAACTTGATATTGGTGCCATAGTAAACTAAACTGGTTTTTTTCCCGGAGAAAGCTCTTAGCATAGTTGAGAGGTTACGCTGTAGTCAGTTAAGGACTGTCGCGTTGCCAGTACACTTTGCAATATTTTCAGAGAATATTGACTAGTGTAAAGTGAAAGTTATTTTCTAACAGCCTGATAGACAAAACAGCTTCAATAATTATTTTTCTTCTCCAGTTCGCTTAGAATTCAAAAAAAATTGCTATGCCAAGATTGAAGATAGTGTCTCAAAACTCCTAGGTAAAACATTTGTTTATTTGAACGCGTATCGTTCTAAATTTTATGCGAACGATAGTGCTAAACAATGATGCAGCTTTTGAAACAATGATGCAGCGTCTGAAAAAAAAAAAGAAATCACAAGTGAATAACCTAAATTCTTCTCTAGCTGAATGCTTCTAAGCTCATTGACAAAGATTCAAATAGTTCTGATCAAGCTAAAATCTTCAAATGTCGTGATGCGATAGGTAGCGATGCTAGTCTAGTGTGAAAGAATGAATTTTCGAATAAACATTTCTGGGAAATCTTGGATTGTCTCCGATGATGCATTTTTCTGTTGATTGTGTACAAATCTCAGAAAAAAAAAAGATTCTCTTCCAAAATGTGGCTCTTCTTTTTTGGTTCTCTAATTTCAATAATATGAACGAACGAATGATTTTTCTGAAAAGTTCGAAAAGGCTCATCAACCTTCACTTCTGAGTATGCAAATGTTTAGAAAAAAAACCGCACTATATGCTACTGGAACAATTCTGCTCCAATCAAATATTTGGAAATGCGCCATATGACTTAGGTTCAAAATAAGAAGGACAGCTATTGGTAAACAGTGGAAAATAGCAGTTTCTCCAAATTTGTGCGATTGCACAAACCAAGTCTGCTTTACGTTGATAAACGTAGCATTCAGAACTACAACTAAAAATATTTTCAGAGAATATTACTTGTAGCTGAATGGAGATTGTTTTCAGAGAACAATTCTCTTTTACACAAAAGAAAAAACTTGCTGTTTGCCAAAAAAAATTCCTCAGTGCTTCTGAACATGTTAAGATATCCAGATTGAAATTCTGATCGGAAGCAATGACCGCATTTTTTTTTTGAAAGGTGATAAGCCGAAGCGGGCAATAAGCAACGAAAGCATAGTTTTTTGTCGCAGTGAAATTATTCTTGGGAATGAAAAGGAAACTGTTTACAACGTTTCACGTCATCCAGTCCTCGTTTTTTTCTCCTAGAGAAGAACGTAATGATTCTTTTACAGATTTCAGCAGAATTCAGGAACTATCACTCTATATTTCTATATTGGATTTGGACGTTGAAGAGACAAAGACAGCCTTACACATTGCATGTTAGTAGTGAATTAACACACATGATGTTGGGATCACTTCCGATGAAGTTTTCATACTTATAACCCATAAGCTAAAATTGAGTTTTTGCAGCGGAAGCGTTCTGGTAGTGTATTTCTATGCTGGCACGATTGTTGTGTTTTTTTCAAGCTGTATAGTTCGATCTGCATTTCCGTTTTGTAAATGTCGGTTATCGGTTAATGTTTTCCAAACCTAATTTCGAAAAAAAAAATGCTGAAAAAAAGGAAAACATCAGAAGATGAACGATATCATGTTTTTTACTCATGATGGTAGTCTTGAAATCAGTTGCAAAACCACAAGACAATTTTTCAACGCAATCAGTTAAAAAAACTGATTAACAGCGTTTCTTTTTGCACTCGCAAGATTTTTCCGATGTGAGTTTGTTTACAAATATTTTGCCGCACCGCTGCGTTTACCTATAAGCATGAAATTCTTTGAATCGGCAATTCAAAGAAAAAAAATATTTCGTAATAGGCAGCAGTACTCTGCGTTGATACCACTGCTTAAGCAGTGGTATCAACGCAGAGTACTAATGGCAGCAATTGCCATGACTTTGCAGGAAGATGTGTGTTGCCTTTGTTTGGTAGATTTTTATAAATAATTTCGAACAATAGAATTTTTTGGTATTTGACCATTCTGTTGAACCTATCATTCTTCAAAGGTTGTTCAAACACTCATCTAAGCTAGTCCAACTGTTTGATCTTGATGTCAAAAAGCTGTTCTTTTTAACGGATCAGATAAGATTTCTTCTCCACTTTGTATTGAAAGCTATTCTCTCTCATTGTCTTATTTTCTCTGCTGTCATGAAATATAACATCTCATTCGTTAGATTCAAGATGATTTGGCATTCGCCTAAGGTTTGCTCAGCTTATTTTCGTTCGCACTCACACCAAAAGAGTTATTGACAGCAAGGAAGACAATAGATAAAAAAAGTGCTCTTTTTGTTCTCATCTCATGAAAGCAACCAAAGTACCAGTTTAGCCATCTGTGATGTGGTAATATTATGACAAAGTGTTGTTCCCGCGCCTATTCAATGATTATCGGTCTACGGGCTCAGGCTTCGATATCAGTGAGGGATGTGGACCTAGCCATAAAAGCAGTGTCCCGGCAGATTCGCGCCCTGGGGGATATTGCCATGGTGGGGTTCCTGGTCATCCCACTGACCTACAGGCGCAGTCCGGCTAGCTGATGTACGCAGCCTCAATCGGCGCGCGCTGGACGACTTTGCTTACCATTCGACCCGGGACCCCACGATCGTTCTCTCGCATTTTGCATGCTATCCAAAGCAAAAATTACAGGCAGCAGGGTCTTCGTGCCAGGACCTCCCAACTTTCCATTAAAATTCTCGTTCGAGCTGCTTTCTAAACATTGGGTAAACGCCCCGAAAAAAGTCTTTTCACCAGTTTTAAAGCTCAAATTCGGGGTCTACGGGTCGAAAAAGTCAAAAAAAAAGACGGGAATACGAAATCTGCCGGGACACTGCCTATAAGGGCCGGGTATACACCACGCGATTTGGCAATTCGCCAGAAGTCTTCAGATCCAACACTAGCAAATTATACATGCAAAGTGTGAATAACTTACGAAAATTGATAAGATGCCCTATCTCTTTTACATATTTGAAGTGTGCTTGCAGTGAGTTATGGACAGTTGGAGCACTGCCAAATCGCGTCGCGACTGAAATCGCGTAAAGTATGCCCGACCCGTCAGGCCTCGGGCAGAGTTTACGCGATGTCATCGTCCGGATGATCGCGATAAGACAACTGTAACAATACCATCGCATGCCGATCTTCCTGCATCTCGGTTGTGATAGTTTCCCAATACAACTAATCGTGACTAACTATCACAAGCGAAATACATGACGATCAGCATGCAATGAACTCGTAACACTTGTCTTGTAGCGATGAAAAGCGACGATGATATCGCGTGAACTCTACCCGATGCCTCAGACTGCATAAGAAAATGAATTCTTTCAACTTTGTGAAAAGTTTTGTGTTAAATGCTATCACATATATACGTATATGCTGAATCGGAAGCTATCCATCTCTGTATTAAAGATAAATTTGTCGTTTTCGTTGATCCCTAGCTGATGTTTGCAATTCCGCTCATAATTCGTTATCTCAACGGGGAAAACAGTATGTACAGTCGTTTTCAACACGTATTGGTTTTTTCTACCGTATGCCTTACAGCCTCAAGCTTCGGGTTTGCGCCGCGTTACTTTTCTCGGCGGCGCCGCACCAATCCATACCAATCCACACCAATCCACGTCATGTTGAGGCTGGAAGGAATCCTTACCAATCCACACCAATCCACACCATTCCACGTCATGTTGAGGCTGGAAGGCATACGGTAGAAAGAACCAATACAGTTGTTTTCAATACGTATTGGTTTTTTCTACCGTATGCCTTACAGCCTCAAGCTTCGGGTTTGCGCCGCCGAGAAAAGCAACGCGGCGCAAACCCGAAGCGATGCGATGCGGCTCCTCACCAATCCATACCAATCCACACCAATCCACAACAATCCACGTCATGTTGAGGCTGGAAGGAATCCATACCAATCCACACCAATCCACACCAATCCACGTCATGTTGAGGCTGGAAGGAATCCATACCAATCCACACCAATCCACACCATTCCACGTCATGTTGAGGCTGGAAGAAATCCATACCAATCCACACCAATCCACACCAATCCACGTCATGGTGAGGCTGTAAGGCATACGGTAGAAAAAACCAATACGTATTGAAAACGACTGTACGTTGAAAACAACTGCACAAGATTTAAGAAATCAACGCGTAACTCAACCTTGCAAGTTTCTCGGTTTTGATACATGATCGGTCTAACGACGTGCTGAAATACGCTGTCCTTTTCATCCATCCATCTTAACAAGATTTGATGCCTATAGTCACCCTCCCAGTCCATGCACTCCAAGTACTCTGCGTTGATACCACTGCTT
>CATQJL010000112.1:10627826-10675228 GCA_958299035.1 Cylicocyclus nassatus | reverse complement strand
AGACATATGGCATCCTTGAGTTGTTGCTAGTTGATCTGCACGCATTATGGTCTTGAAGTACTAGTTATCTATAAAGAAATGGAAGTGGTGATATGCAAAAAACGTTTAAAGTGCCCCTACTTGTTTTTTTTGGTGCAAATCTGCGGCAATTTGAAAAAAAAAACATTTCAGTGCAGTCGAGAGTGAGAAAGTTGGTCTTGATTCCAAAATCCAAAGCATACATCTTTTGGCAAAAACAGGAAATGACTGACCAAGTTTTCGCTATAATTCAGCGGGATGAAATTCTCATTGAATGTTTGAGCCTCATGAGCTCTCGAAAGAAGAATGAGCCAGCGCCTTGATTCTGACAAATAGGTCCCGAAACCGAAACCATTGATATTTCACTCAGTTTCGGGCAATTCATTCTCCCAAGGGCATGTTTTCACACCTCAGCGGTCTACTGCCTGCGAACTGTTCCATCACAACACTGGCGCTAGCGCTAGATTGTCGAACAGAACTTACCATCAGAGCATTTCTAATTTCTTTTTCAATGCTCTTCGACCTAGCCATTTCTACTAAAGCTATTTCTTTGAGATTAAGCATAGAATCAGAAAAACACATGTTCAACCTAAGAAAAATCTTCTCGTTGATCAGCTACAGCTAGAAGAGCAAGCTCCTTTTCAAATATGTTTGCATAGAAGGGTTACAAAATAATTTTTTTATCTCATTGCAGTCATTTTGACAATATACAGATGGTACATTGCCAGCTGCCATCGCACTGTTACCAATCAATTAGCTGGCATGCCAAAATTTGATTCGAAATCAAAAATCGAAATTTTAAATCGGAATCTTAAAAAAAGTTTGAAGTTTCAAAATGGAGATCAGCAGATTAACAAGTTTTCGCTCAAAGCATGGACATCATCGTGTCTTACTGCCTGGAATTTGCAGTCATTTAAGGGTATTTTTCAAATTTCAACGAATTTCACAAATTGAAGTTCATGATTTCGAAATTCAAATTCATTGGGTGCTGCTTTTGGCGAGTGAAGCTCAACGTGTGTCTTAGTACTGTATTTTGTTACCATGCATGTTATGATAGCAAAAATCGATATTGATAGGTCACGGCAGTCAAGGGCCGGAGCCAGCCTAGCTAATAATGCCACTATGAGGGACCAATAAAATTGAAAACAAAAAATTTGAGAATTTTAGGTTTTTAAACATATCATTGGATAGCTTGCGATGAACTGATTTCAAATATGTTGTTCAGAATTTTGTACAATTACTTTGAAGATCGTTATCAGCTTATCAGTGCAAAAAAATGGAGCAAAAAGGTTTAAAACGTGTAATTCACTAAAAAAATTGAGATTTTCAAACTTTTAAACACATTGGCGGATAGCTCGAGGGACACTGATAACAACTGTGTAAACAAGATTATTGTGGGATAAATATGAAAGCAGTTATAAAAATGCGGCACTTCCGACGCAAAAACGCGTTTATTGTGCCCTGCGGCACATGAAAAAATTGACTTTTTCAGATTTTGAATATACTATCGGATAGACCAATCAGTGCTGAATCCGAATATAACAAGGAAAATTAGAAAGAGTAGTTTTGTGGAAAGTTATTCGAATGCGGCTCTTTCGACGCAATATCGCGTTTATTGCGCCATGGGGCACAAAAAAATTGTGAATTTTTCAATTTTCAAATATACTATCGGATGCAACAGATAGCGCTGGTTCCAAATATTTTAATCAGAGCTCGATAGGAGTAGTCTGAAAGAAGTTATAGCAATGCGGCACTTCCGGCGCTTTATTGCATTTAAAACGCAGTTTTGAAAAGCGGCACTGCCAGTGCTGTATATTTTTTTTTAGTTTATGTGGCGTCCCCCCCCCCTCCCCCTATTTTAAGAAAGTTCTTGAAACGTCATTTATGAACAGCCATAACTCATATAATACATATTCTTTTACAAAATTGATTGAATTGATTGATTTGAGATACTAAAAATGTGGTCCTCTAAGAATTTCGGAATTCTGATTAGTTATTTTCCCAAATTTTTATGTTACAACGAGCCAATAAAATAATCAGTCTAGTGCCCTAAACTCTCAAAAATCATTTATCTCGCCATTTTAATAAAATTCTTACAAATTCTGATAATTCGTTCCATTGTAATCAAAATTATTTGCTTTCTATTAGGTCGTTCCGAAAGTAATGTCGCTTTTTTCAATTGAACGCTACATTTCGTGGAAGCAAGTTTTCTAGGAGATCTTGGTAGCATTCTATGCAGCATTTCATCCTCTTCCTAATGGCTTAATTCCACTGCAGAATACTCAATGAGCTTTTGAAAAATTACTAAAATCTCCAACCCATGCTTTTTGGGAAGGTCAAGTTTCACAATTTTCTAATTTTTTGTAATAACTCCCGGAAGGAGTCCAAGTAATGAATGGATAGAGCAAACCCTATAGGAAACGGTACTATTTTTTTCTGCTCTCCGTATCTCGTCATTATTTTTGTAGAGATTTTTCAATGAAGTCACCGAATTTTTGCAGGCTTGTCTCAAACACATATGCATCAAGCACCAATAAATTTTCGGATTCTGAAACTTACAAAGGTGGATTATGGTTTAACACTAATTTCTCAAAACATATGAGCATTTACCGCTTCAGATTAGCAACTTTCGGAAATTTTGGGTACAGCCTGCGGCGCCCTGGAAAACCTGAATTATGATGATTTCATCCCGGAAAACTTGGTGAATCGGAAACCAAAAACAACTGCTAGAAAGAGGAGAAAAAGCTGCGTCTAATGACACTCGAGTTGCTTGCCGGTTGTTGTTCTGTGAGGTTTGCCTTGACTCAATATGCAATTTGATAGCACTGAAAAATTGGTTCTACAAACTCCAAGAAGCAAACTAAGGAAAAGAAAAAAATTGTTTTGTGTCCTATAGGGTTTGCTCTATTTATCTGTTATTTGTTCATCTTCGGGGAATCAGTACAAAATTATAAAAAAATAGCCGAACTTGACCATGACAAAAAGTATAAGTCGCAGGTTTTAGTAATTTTTTGAGAGCTCATTGAATATTATGCAATGAGATTACAACCACTAGAAAGAGGACGAAATTCTGCATCGACTGATCCCAAGAGTTCTTGAAAATCTTGGTTTCACGAAATGTGACGTTCATTTGAAAAAAGCGACATTACTTTCGGAACGACCTAATATATTCCTCCATGGAACCTATATAAAATATTCTTAGCGTGAAGATCTTGGTTTTTCATCTTCTTTTTTTACCCTGTTAGCAATTTTAACCACCCGCTTATTAATGCCCCTAACCCTCATCCCGAGCCCGGAATTGGTCGACATGCGGCCACCAACAATAGGATGGGCTACTAAGAACATCTGTGACCATAATTAACAATTATTGCGTCCAAAATCAAGCGAAAACTAGCGACAAGGTCGGAAGGCACATTCGAATGAGTCGCACGGCCATACGATCTGGCTAGTATATATGCGTTTCTTTCGATACTGTCTGCGGATAATGGTGGCGATAAGTAGCTCATGGGACGGAGAAGAACTGCGGGATGGGGCTGGCTGCTAGCAGAGCCGAAGAAGTGCGGTGAGAACATCGGTGTTTATCGCTTAATGGGATGCTTAAATGGGAGAGCGGATGTAAGATGAGACGGGAAAAACATGATGAGATTTGTGTTGGCAGCGCTAAAAAACGCTCTTGGGTTTTTTGCACGATCGCTGGTCTTTTATTTTTAGCAGAACACAAAAGTTAAGAATACGAAAGTTTAGCCTATGAGAACTTCTTTGTAAATATTGTTTTCATTGGAACACTACAGTTCAGATTCTATATATAAAGGACCGTTGTGCCTATTCAAAAAAGGTGAGATTGCGGGAAACCGCGCGATTCCTGCAGCGAAGGCGCCTTCAAATCTAGCACCTTCGGATTACTGATTATTGGTTACTAGTCTAATGTCAGAAACTCAAGGGATTGAGAAACTAGGTCAGTATAGTGCATTTAGTAGTGCGTGTTGATTTTCCCGAGAAAATTTGATTCGAAAGGACCTTTAGAGTCCATAGTCTCTATTTTCATCGCTTTTATTCGTAGTGTCTTACATTTTAAATCAATTATCTTGTTTTTTTTTTCGACATAGAAGGCCTCTCCATGGATGGAATTTGTTAAATGGTTTTACCATTAACGTTTTTACCGTTTTTACCCGTTTTTCTCACCATAAAACACAGTAGATGCCTTCATTGTAGTTTTTCTTAATTATTTATGCGACGCTGTAGACGTAACTCATGCAGCAGCACTGCCAGTAATAAGTTTTATAGGCTAAAATTGGAAAAAGCAGATGTTCAGTGAAAGTCAGGAGTATGTAAGGAATGCAAAGGGTAATGAAGGAGCAAGAAATGAATTATCCATTTGTTTCAGAATTTTCCAGTACCTTACAAAATTTCGGTGATGAGAACAGGACTCGGCACAGGTGGCTTATAAGGAAGCTCGATATCGTTTTTGGGACAAACAGCAAAGGGGGTATCGTTTTTGTGGGTACGAAATTAGGTTTTTTCAGTAGACGTTTCTCTTCGGATATTTCGGATAAGGTTAAAAGGGGATCCGTAAAATTTTGCGAAAGTCAGGGAAACCTCGCTTTTTGCATTTTCAGAAAGCCACCTTGTGCCGAGCCTTGGATGAAAAATACGTCAACTTTTGATCTGCCTTGGCAATTTAGACTATGAATCACTCAACAGATTTACATCACAAAGCATGCATTAGAATTTTCAGCATAATTCCCACCAAGACAGTCACGTGTTTCACATGAATGAAAAATTGTTAGATAATACCTGTCCAATTCCTCAAGAAAGATATTGGTCATAAATAAGATTTTGAAGGTTGGCACTTGTTCAAAGAAGTCTCATACTTTGTCCCATAATTATGAGCTTTGAAGAAAAAGCTCTGGGAATATGACTGAGGGCACGACAACATTGAGAACCGCCCTCTCAATTAGTGTTCTTGAAAGAAAAACTTAGAAACAGATGCCGAGGTTCAAGTTGTAATTTAGGCAGTACGTGTATTCTTTGATTCAACAGGATTGGCGGCTGGAAGGCGGGGCTTCGAAAGTTAGGGAATGATCAAAGGGCACGGAAGCGAGAGAGACGCAGACTGTGTCGCGAGTGCGAGCGGTCGCCTTCCAGTCGATTCGGTTGAATCAAAGGATATTTGCTCAATTCTGCTAATATTTTGTTTGATATTATTTATCAAGTATAACGTGCGTGTATAAGGAAAATGGTCTACTTACTAAACTTGATTACCTGATCATTGTAAGCGGAAAGGAAGCAACATCTAAAATTGAGTTAAGAGATTGAAAAAAGCTTATTGAAACCAGGCAAGCAACTCAGGAAGACTTTAACTTTGCACAGTGGGTGGAAAAATAGTTTTGCGAGCAAAAAGTTCTCTGCAGCGTCCGATCGCAAAAGTAGTAGAAGATTTATCGAAGAGTAACGGTGTATTGCAGTCTTGGCCAATATGCGCCAGATGTGGCATGATTAAATGTGTGAATGCAGAATACTTTTACAATCGTGGCTTTGCAACGGCGAAGGTGTATAGTATAAGTAGCTGGCTGGTTGCATTATGGGGGGAAGGGGCGAAAAGACTCAAATCTCTGAAAAATTCAATTTCTGTGGAATTCTGAGCCTAATATGTAGTCGATTTTGGTCAATTTACTCGGTTATTGAACCAGTTATTTTGATAAATGTTGAATTTTGCAATGAAAAAGAAAAAGAAAAAGTAGAGACGAACATCATCCCGTCCCGCTGGTTTGCCAAAATCACAGCGCCCATTCGCAAGGTCCTTCTGTCCAACCCTCTCCCCCCCTCCCTCCTCCCCCCCCCCCCGCCTCATTCACATGGCCTCTTCATGCAAATGAGCGCGAGACCGACAATGACGAGATGATCCGTTTACGAGCTCTCGATGAAGAAGTCGCCTCTGTGGTCGAGAGCTGTGACGTTGCCTTCAAGAGCACGTCGGCATTTATTAAATGTGCACTTGATGAGAAGAATATCCCATTGTTTAGGGGGGGGGGATGGAGAGAATAGCGCAGGAAAGGGCACCGCACCACCTGCGCTGGCAGATCTGCAAGGTTTTTGGGGGGTAAATCCCGGTGGTTTTGGAGATTCTCGGGAATAAACTGTTTTTTTTAAATTTATTTTTGAAGATTTGCACAGAAATTAGAAATTTTGAGAAAATTAAGTATTGTGTTAGCAAATCCTTGCAGTATATCTAATGATAAGGGAGAGTGCAAAAAATAAAAAGGCAGCGGGCGCTGTGCTGGAGCTCGCGGAGACAGCAGACAGCAGTGATGCACTTTCGTCTGGCGGGGGTCCCCCCTCCGCGCCGCCGGGTGGGGGCTGCTGGAGCTAGCGGAGACAGCAGACAGCAGAGATAAACATTCGTCTGGCCGGGGTCCCCCCTCTGCGCCGCCGAAGCAGGGGTCCCCCCTCCGCGCCGCCCTTTCTTTGAACAGATAAACATCCGTCTGGCGGGTTGTTTATCGCCGCCGTGATCTTTGAATTCCGAGGCCTGTTCTTAGACGATGTTGATCAAATGGCATATGGATGGCATAACCCAAAAGCGAATCACTACGCAAGCTAATTTTCGTATAGTTCGAAGCGCGTTGACACTTACAAAAGCAACTCAACTTTCATTGTTGGTGCAGGTTAGTTTACAATTTGATTTAGATCATTATTATCATTATATTTGTACAACATAATTTATTATTCAATGGTTTGTAAGCAGCACGTAGGGCAACTCGATCGGGCAGGTAAACAGATTTCTATACGCTTGGGGCAGTTCTTATAATTTTTAAACGTTCTTCAAGCGGCACTTAGGGCATGAACTGTCTTTTAGATATAGATAATATTGGTTTGTAAGCAGCACGTAGGGCAACTCGATCGGGCAGGGAAACAGATTTTTGTACGCTTGGGGCAGTTCCTATATTTTTTAAACGGTCTTCAAGCGGCACTTAGGGCATAAATTTTCATTTTAAATAGTTACTATCGGTCTGTAAGCGGCACGTAGGGCAACTCGATCGGGCAGGGAAACAGATTTTTATACGCTTGGGGCAGTTCTTATAATTTTTGAACGTTCTTCAAGCGGCACTTAGGGCATGAACTGTCTTCTAGATATAGATATTATTGGTTTGTAAGCGGCACGTAGGGCAACTCGATCGTGCAGGGAAACAGATTTTTATACGCTTGGGGCAGTTCTTATAATTTTTAAACGTTCTTCAAGCGGCACTTAGGGCATGAACTGTCTTCTAGATATAGATATTATTGGTTTGTAAGCAGCACGTAGGGCAACTCGATCGTGCACGGAAACAGATTTTATACGGGGCAGTTCTTATAATTTTTGAACGGTCTTCAAGCGGCACTTAGGGCATGACCTTTCATTTTAAATAGTTACTAGCGGTCTGTAAGCGGCACGTAGGGCAACTCGATCGGGCAGGGAAACAGATTTTTATACGCTTGGGGCAGTTCTTATAATTTTTGAACGGTCTTCAAGCGGCACTTAGGGCATAAACTTTCACTTTAAATAGTTAGCGACTCGATCGTGCAGGGAAACAGATTTCTATACGCTTGGGGCAGTTCTTATAATTTTTAAACGTTCTTCAAGCGGCACTTAGGGCATGAACTGTCTTCTAGATACAGATAATATTGGTTTGTAAGCAGCACGTAGGGCAACTCGATCGGGCAGGTAAACAGATTTCTATACGCTTGGGGCAGTTCTTATAACTTTTAAACGGTCTTCAAGCGGCACTTAGGGCATGAACTGTCTTCTAGATATAGATATTATTGGTTTGTAAGCAGCACGTAGGGCAACTCGATCGGGCAGGTAAACAGATTTCTATACGCTTGGGGCAGTTCTTATAACTTTTAAACGGTCTTCAAGCGGCACTTAGGGCATGAACTGTCTTCTAGATATAGATATTATTGGTTTGTAAGCAGCACGTAGGGCAACTCGATCGTGCACGGAAACAGATTTTATACGGGGCAGTTCTTATAATTTTTGAACGGTCTTCAAGCGGCACTTAGGGCATAAACTTTCATTTTAAATAGTTACTAGCGGTCTGTAAGCGGCACGTAGGGCAACTCGATCGGGCAGGGAAACAGATTTTTATACGCTTGGGGCAGTTCTTATAATTTTTGAACGGTCTTCAAGCGGCACTTAGGGCATAAACTTTCACTTTAAATAGTTAGCGACTCGATCGTGCAGGGAAACAGATTTTCATACGCTTGGAGCAGTTCTTATAATTTTTAAACGTTCTTCAAGCGGCACTTAGGGCATAAACTTTCATTTTAAATAGTTACTATCGGTCTGTAAGCGGTACGTAGGCCAACTCGATCGTGCAGGGAAACAGATTTTCATAAGCTTGGGGCATTCTTGTAATTTTTAAACGGTGTTCAAGCGGCACTTAGGGCATGAACTTTCATTTTAAATAGTTACTATCGGTCTGTAAGCGGCACGTAGGGCAACTCGATCGTGCGGGGAAGCAGATTTCTATACGCTTGGGGCAGTTCTTATAATTTTTAAACGTTCTTCAAGCGGCACTTAGGGCATGAACTGTCTTCTAGATACAGATAATATTGGTTTGTAAGCAGCACGTAGGGCAACTCGATCGGGCAGGTAAACAGATTTCTATACGCTTGGGGCAGTTCTTATAACTTTTAAACGGTCTTCAAGCGGCACTTAGGGCATGAACTGTCTTCTAGATATAGATATTATTGGTTTGTAAGCAGCACGTAGGGCAACTCGATCGGGCAGGTAAACAGATTTCTATACGCTTGGGGCAGTTCTTATAACTTTTAAACGGTCTTCAAGCGGCACTTAGGGCATGAACTGTCTTCTAGATATAGATATTATTGGTTTGTAAGCAGCACGTAGGGCAACTCGATCGTGCACGGAAACAGATTTTATACGGGGCAGTTCTTATAATTTTTGAACGGTCTTCAAGCGGCACTTAGGGCATAAACTTTCATTTTAAATAGTTACTAGCGGTCTGTAAGCGGCACGTAGGGCAACTCGATCGGGCATCGAAACAGATTTTTATACGCTTGGGGCAGTTCTTATAATTTTTGAACGGTCTTGAAGCGGCACTTAGGGCATAAACTTTCACTTTAAATACTTAGCGACTCGATCGTGCAGGGAAACAGATTTTCATACGCTTGGGGCAGTTCTTATAATTTTTAAACGTTCTTCAAGCGGCACTTAGGGCATAATCCTTCATTTTAAATAGTTACTATCGGTCTGTAAGCGGTACGTAGGCCAACTCGATCGTGCAGGGAAACAGATTTTTATACGCTTGGGGCAGTTCTTATAATTTTTAAACGTTCTTCAAGCGGCACCTAGGGCATGAACTGTCTTCTAGATACAGATAATATTGGTTTGTAAGCAGCACGTAGGGCAACTCGATCGGGCAGGTAAACAGATTACTATACGCTTAGGGCAGTTCTTATAACTTTCAAACGGTCTTCAAGCGGCACTTAGGGCATGAACTGTCTTCTAGATATAGATATTATTGGTTTGTAAGCGGCACGTAGGGCAACTCGATCGTGCAGGGAAACAGATTTCTATACGCTTGGGGCAGTTCTTATAATTTTCAAACGTTCTTCAAGCGGCACTTAGGGCATGAACTGTCTTCTAGATATAGATATTATTGGTTTGTAAACGGCACGTAGGGCAACTCGATCGTGCAGGAAAACAGATTTTTATACGCTTGGGGCAGTTCTTATAATTTTTGAACGGTCTTCAAGCGGCACTTAGGGCATAAACTTTCACTTTAAATAGTTAGCGAGTCGATCGTGCAGGGAAACAGATTTTCATACGCTTGGGGCAGTTCTTATAATTTTTAAACGTTCTTCAAGCGGCACTTAGGGCATAAACTTTCATTTTAAATAGTTACTATCGGTCTGTAAGCGGTACGTAGGCCAACTCGATCGTGCAGGGAAACAGATTTTCATACGCTTGGGGCAGTTCTTATAACTTTTAAACGTTCTTCAAGCGGCACTTAGGGCATGAACTGTCTTTTAGATATAGATAATATTGGTTTGTAAGCAGCACGTAGGGCAACTCGATCGGGCAGGGAAACAGATTTTTGTACGCTTGGGGCAGTTCCTATATTTTTAAACGGTCTTCAAGCGGCACTTAGGGCATAAATTTTCATTTTAAATAGTTACTATCGGTCTGTAAGCGGCACGTAGGGCAACTCGATCGGGCAGGGAAACAGATTTTTATACGCTTGGGGCAGTTCTTATAATTTTTAAACGTTCTTCAAGCTGCACTTAGGGCATGAACTGTCTTCTAGATATAGATATTATTGGTTTGTAAGCGGCACGTAGGGCAACTCGATCGTGCAGGGAAACAGATTTTTATACGCTTGGGGCAGTTCTTATAATTTTTAAACGTTCTTCAAGCGGCACTTAGGGCATGAACTGTCTTCTAGATATAGATATTATTGGTTTGTAAGCAGCACGTAGGGCAACTCGATCGTGCACGGAAACAGATTTTATACGGGGCAGTTCTTATAATTTTTGAACGGTCTTCAAGCGGCACTTAGGGCATAAACTTTCATTTTAAATAGTTACTATCGGTCTGTAAGCGGTACGTAGGCCAACTCGATCGTGTAGGGAAACAGATTTTTATACGCTTGGGGCAGTTCTTATAATTTTTGAACGGTCTTCAAGCGGCACTTAGGGCATGAACTGTCTTCTAGATATAGATATTATTGGTTTGTAAGCGGCACGTAGGGCAACTCGATCATGCAGGGAAACAGATTTCTATACGCTTGGGGCAGTTCTTATAACTTTCAAACGGTCTTCAAGCGGCACTTAGGGCATAAATTTTCATTTTAAATAGTTACTAGCGGTCTGTAAGCGGCACGTAGGGCAACTCGATCGGGCAGGGAAACAGATTTTTATACGTTTGGGGCAGTTCTTATAATTTTTGAACGGTCTTCAAGCGGCACTTAGGGCATAAACTTTCACTTTAAATAGTTAGCGACTCGATCGTGCAGGGAAACAGATTTTCATACGCTTGGGGCCGTTCTTATGATTTTTAAACGTTCTTCAAGCGGCACTTAGGGCATAATCCTTCATTTTAAATAGTTACTATCGGTCTGTAAGCGGTACGTAGGCCAACTCGATCGTGCAGGGAAACAGATTTTTATACGCTTGGGGCAGTTCTTATAATTTTTAAACGTTCTTCAAGCGGCACCTAGGGCATGAACTGTCTTCTAGATACAGATAATATTGGTTTGTAAGCAGCACGTAGGGCAACTCGATCGGGCAGGTAAACAGATTACTATACGCTTAGGGCAGTTCTTATAACTTTCAAACGGTCTTCAAGCGGCACTTAGGGCATGAACTGTCTTCTAGATATAGATATTATTGGTTTGTAAGCGGCACGTAGGGCAACTCGATCGTGCAGGGAAACAGATTTCTATACGCTTGGGGCAGTTCTTATAATTTTCAAACGTTCTTCAAGCGGCACTTAGGGCATGAACTGTCTTCTAGATATAGATATTATTGGTTTGTAAACGGCACGTAGGGCAACTCGATCGTGCAGGAAAACAGATTTTTATACGCTTGGGGCAGTTCTTATAATTTTTGAACGGTCTTCAAGCGGCACTTAGGGCATAAACTTTCACTTTAAATAGTTAGCGAGTCGATCGTGCAGGGAAACAGATTTTCATACGCTTGGGGCAGTTCTTATAATTTTTAAACGTTCTTCAAGCGGCACTTAGGGCATAAACTTTCATTTTAAATAGTTACTATCGGTCTGTAAGCGGTACGTAGGCCAACTCGATCGTGCAGGGAAACAGATTTTCATACGCTTGGGGCAGTTCTTATAACTTTTAAACGTTCTTCAAGCGGCACTTAGGGCATGAACTGTCTTTTAGATATAGATAATATTGGTTTGTAAGCAGCACGTAGGGCAACTCGATCGGGCAGGGAAACAGATTTTTGTACGCTTGGGGCAGTTCCTATATTTTTTAAACGGTCTTCAAGCGGCACTTAGGGCATAAATTTTCATTTTAAATAGTTACTAGCGGTCTGTAAGCGGCACGTAGGGCAACTCGATCGGGCAGGGAAACAGATTTTTATACGTTTGGGGCAGTTCTTATAATTTTTGAACGGTCTTCAAGCGGCACTTAGGGCATAAACTTTCACTTTAAATAGTTAGCGACTCGATCGTGCAGGGAAACAGATTTTCATACGCTTGGGGCCGTTCTTATGATTTTTAAACGTTCTTCAAGCGGCACTTAGGGCATAATCCTTCATTTTAAATAGTTACTATCGGTCTGTAAGCGGTACGTAGGCCAACTCGATCGTGCAGGGAAACAGATTTTTATACGCTTGGGGCAGTTCTTATAATTTTTAAACGTTCTTCAAGCGGCACTTAGGGCATAAACTTTCACTTTAAATAGTTAGCGACTCGATCGTGCAGGGAAACAGATTTTCATACGCTTGGGGCCGTTCTTATGATTTTTAAACGTTCTTCAAGCGGCACTTAGGGCATAATCCTTCATTTTAAATAGTTAATATCGGTCTGTAAGCGGTACGTAGGCCAACTCGATCGTGTAGGGAAACAGATTTTTATACGCTTGGGGCAGTTCTTATAATTTTTGAACGGTCTTCAAGCGGCACTTAGGGCATAAACTTTCACTTTAAATAGTTAGCGACTCGATCGTGCAGGGAAACAGATTTTCATACGCTTGGGGCCGTTCTTATGATTTTTAAACGTTCTTCAAGCGGCACTTAGGGCATAAATTTTCATTTTAAATAGTTACTAGCGGTCTGTAAGCGGCACGTAGGGCAACTCGATCGGGCAGGGAAACAGATTTTTATACGTTTGGGGCAGTTCTTATAATTTTTGAACGGTCTTCAAGCGGCACTTAGGGCATAAACTTTCACTTTAAATAGTTAGCGACTCGATCGTGCAGGGAAACAGATTTTCATACGCTTGGGGCCGTTCTTATGATTTTTAAACGTTCTTCAAGCGGCACTTAGGGCATAATCCTTCATTTTAAATAGTTACTATCGGTCTGTAAGCGGTACGTAGGCCAACTCGATCGTGCAGGGAAACAGATTTTTATACGCTTGGGGCAGTTCTTATAATTTTTAAACGTTCTTCAAGCGGCACCTAGGGCATGAACTGTCTTCTAGATACAGATAATATTGGTTTGTAAGCAGCACGTAGGGCAACTCGATCGGGCAGGTAAACAGATTACTATACGCTTAGGGCAGTTCTTATAACTTTCAAACGGTCTTCAAGCGGCACTTAGGGCATGAACTGTCTTCTAGATATAGATATTATTGGTTTGTAAGCGGCACGTAGGGCAACTCGATCGTGCAGGGAAACAGATTTCTATACGCTTGGGGCAGTTCTTATAATTTTCAAACGTTCTTCAAGCGGCACTTAGGGCATGAACTGTCTTCTAGATATAGATATTATTGGTTTGTAAACGGCACGTAGGGCAACTCGATCGTGCAGGAAAACAGATTTTTATACGCTTGGGGCAGTTCTTATAATTTTTGAACGGTCTTCAAGCGGCACTTAGGGCATAAACTTTCACTTTAAATAGTTAGCGAGTCGATCGTGCAGGGAAACAGATTTTCATACGCTTGGGGCAGTTCTTATAATTTTTAAACGTTCTTCAAGCGGCACTTAGGGCATAAACTTTCATTTTAAATAGTTACTATCGGTCTGTAAGCGGTACGTAGGCCAACTCGATCGTGCAGGGAAACAGATTTTCATACGCTTGGGGCAGTTCTTATAACTTTTAAACGTTCTTCAAGCGGCACTTAGGGCATGAACTGTCTTTTAGATATAGATAATATTGGTTTGTAAGCAGCACGTAGGGCAACTCGATCGGGCAGGGAAACAGATTTTTGTACGCTTGGGGCAGTTCCTATATTTTTTAAACGGTCTTCAAGCGGCACTTAGGGCATAAATTTTCATTTTAAATAGTTACTATCGGTCTGTAAGCGGCACGTAGGGCAACTCGATCGGGCAGGGAAACAGATTTTTATACGCTTGGGGCAGTTCTTATAATTTTTAAACGTTCTTCAAGCGGCACTTAGGGCATGAACTGTCTTCTAGATATAGATATTATTGGTTTGTAAGCGGCACGTAGGGCAACTCGATCGTGCAGGGAAACAGATTTTTATACGCTTGGGGCAGTTCTTATAATTTTTAAACGTTCTTCAAGCGGCACTTAGGGCATAAATTTTCATTTTAAATAGTTACTATCGGTCTGTAAGCGGCACGTAGGGCAACTCGATCGGGCAGGGAAACAGATTTTTATACGCTTGGGGCAGTTCTTATAATTTTTAAACGTTCTTCAAGCGGCACTTAGGGCATAAATTTTCATTTTAAATAGTTACTATCGGTCTGTAAGCGGCACGTAGGGCAACTCGATCGGGCAGGGAAACAGATTTTTATACGCTTGGGGCAGTTCTTATAATTTTTGAACGGTCTTCAAGCGGCACTTAGGGCATAAACTTTCACTTTAAATAGTTAGCGAGTCGATCGTGCAGGGAAACAGATTTTCATACGCTTGGGGCAGTTCTTATAATTTTTAAACGTTCTTCAAGCGGCACTTAGGGCATAAACTTTCATTTTAAATAGTTACTATCGGTCTGTAAGCGGTACGTAGGCCAACTCGATCGTGCAGGGAAACAGATTTTCATACGCTTGGGGCAGTTCTTATAACTTTTAAACGTTCTTCAAGCGGCACTTAGGGCATGAACTGTCTTTTAGATATAGATAATATTGGTTTGTAAGCAGCACGTAGGGCAACTCGATCGGGCAGGGAAACAGATTTTTGTACGCTTGGGGCAGTTCCTATATTTTTTAAACGGTCTTCAAGCGGCACTTAGGGCATAAATTTTCATTTTAAATAGTTACTATCGGTCTGTAAGCGGCACGTAGGGCAACTCGATCGGGCAGGGAAACAGATTTTTATACGCTTGGGGCAGTTCTTATAATTTTTAAACGTTCTTCAAGCGGCACTTAGGGCATGAACTGTCTTCTAGATATAGATATTATTGGTTTGTAAGCGGCACGTAGGGCAACTCGATCGTGCAGGGAAACAGATTTTTATACGCTTGGGGCAGTTCTTATAATTTTTAAACGTTCTTCAAGCGGCACTTAGGGCATGAACTGTCTTCTAGATATAGATATTATTGGTTTGTAAGCAGCACGTAGGGCAACTCGATCGTGCACGGAAACAGATTTTATACGGGGCAGTTCTTATAATTTTTGAACGGTCTTCAAGCGGCACTTAGGGCATAAACTTTCATTTTAAATAGTTACTATCGGTCTGTAAGCGGTACGTAGGCCAACTCGATCGTGTAGGGAAACAGATTTTTATACGCTTGGGACAGTTCTTATAATTTTTGAACGGTCTTCAAGCGGCACTTGGGGCATGAACTGTCTTCTAGATATAGATATTATTGGTTTGTAAGCGGCACGTAGGGCAACTCGATCATGCAGGGAAACAGATTTCTATACGCTTGGGGCAGTTCTTATAACTTTCAAACGGTCTTCAAGCGGCACTTAGGGCATAAATTTTCATTTTAAATAGTTACTAGCGGTCTGTAAGCGGCACGTAGGGCAACTCGATCGGGCAGGGAAACAGATTTTTATACGTTTGGGGCAGTTCTTATAATTTTTGAACGGTCTTCAAGCGGCACTTAGGGCATAAACTTTCACTTTAAATAGTTAGCGACTCGATCGTGCAGGGAAACAGATTTTCATACGCTTGGGGCCGTTCTTATGATTTTTAAACGTTCTTCAAGCGGCACTTAGGGCATGAACTTTCATTTTAAATAGTTACTATCGGTCTGTAAGCGGTACGTAGGCCAACTCGATCGTGCAGGGAAACAGATTTTCATAAGCTTGGGGCATTCTTGTAATTTTTAAACGGTCTTCAAGCGGCACTTAGGGCATGAACATTCATTTTGAATAGTTACTATCGGTCTGTAAGCGGTACGTAGGCCAACTCGATCGTGCAGGGAAACAGATTTTCATAAGCTTGGGGCATTCTTGTAATTTTTAAATGGTCTTCAAGCGGCACTTAGGGCATGAACTGTTTTTTCGATATCTTTCTTATATATAAACTGGAAACATCCATCGAGACGACGAAAACCATACATTGTTCTTCCACCCTGACGCCCCCCTTCAGCGTTGCGGAGGGAGAGTTGTTGACAGTGTGAGCACGCGAGAAATCACGCTCCCTCGCAGAGGTTAAAGGCAGTGTCTCACCAAAGTTAAGGTCGCGCGGATCTTCACATAGTCTATCATAGGGACCCCCAATTAGGCCATTGCAACAAGTCCCACTCAATTTGACCCCCTCCACGGTGAGAAAAATTCGCTCAAAGTGGTACGCGGAGAGCGAATTAGTACGCGTGGACGACTCCTTCGGTCTCCCCCCTTACGCGTTTGAACATGTCCCTCCACTTGGCCATCCACCCTCCCCTCTGTTGCTGCCACTGTGGCTGAGGCTGAAGTTGGAAGGTACAACTCGTCCACGTTGCTTCCGCGGGGCCTCCAGAAAACGGGGTTTTTGGGAACGTCGTGCGATTTTGAGCCCATACAGTGCTAGACACTGTCCGACAGGCTTGCAAAATGCAAAAATCTCGGCAACTAAATTTTGGTGAGACACTGCCTTTAAGGATGATGAGAATTCTAGAGAATCTTTCTTATATATAGACTGGAAACATCCGGCGAGACGACGAAAACCATACATTGTTCTTCCACCCTGACGCCCACCTTCAGCGTTGCGGAGGGAGAGTTGTTGACAGTGTGAGCACGCGAGAAATCACCCTCTCTCGCAGAGGTTAAGGACGACGAGAATTCTAGAGAAACGGTATACTCCCATCCGCAGGCAAGCTAGAGAGGAGAGAGTTGTCTCGACATTTGTCAATTGATCGCACCCTATAGGCATGCGATGACGGCAGGTGTTTTGACTTTGCTTGCGATGACGAATTGTGATGAAATACCGTATATTCGGTTTGATCACGGCCCTCACAGCTGTAGCATACCTACTGCTTACATACACAGTTCCACTTCTTTTCACGTCCTTAGCTACATTCCTCCTTCATTCTAAAGACTCCCTTGCCTCCCCCCCCCCTCTCCCATTTTGCATAACAGTTTGGTAGGAAATCTGAGCATTGTAATTCTTCATAGAATAGTCGTCAGAGCTCAACATTTTGTGAAATGTTGACGAAAATCCCAATCCGAAGAGCAATTGAACAGCAAAGAGTGGGTTTTTGGCACGTTCTTTCTCTGCGGCTGACCAGTTTTTAGAGCGAAAATTTTTGTTTTTTCCCATAATTTCCACCAAAAACGGTAAAAACCTCGATTTCTACAAAATTTCAGCCACAGAAAATGCATTTGCTCCCGGAGTGAAGACCCAACATGGAAGCTGTGGTCTCGCTGGTTGAGCTCCGGCAAACTTTCTCTGTGGCTGACCTATTTTTAGAGCGAAAATTTTTGTTTTTTCCCACAATTTCCACCAAAAACGGTAAAAACCTCGATTTCGACAAAATTTCAGCCAGAAAATGCCTTTGCTCCCGAGTGAAGACCAGCATGGAAGCTGTGGTCTCGCTGGTTGAGCTCCGGCAAGCCCTTTTGTGGCTGACCTGTTTTTAGAGCGAAAATTTTTGTTTTTCTCACAAGTTCCGCAAAAACCTCGATTTCGACAGAACTTCAGCCGCAGAAATTCTGTCGAAATCGAAAACACCAGCCTTCCTTTGCTCCCGGAGGAAAGACCCACCATGCATCTGCATTGGTCAGCATTTTAGGAAAGCGATTATGTTGATTTTAAGTGAGCAACGAACGAAGCAAGTGTATCAAGTAAGTGAAATCTGGTGGTGGCATTTGGAGGGAAAGATCAGGTATTTTTTTGTGTCTACCTGCAAAGTCTGATTTTTGATTTATTTAGCTTCTCCAGAGAGGAGATGTGAACACCGTTTATAGTTAGATGCAGTCCCAACTAAGCAAATACCAATGTATCTGCCCCGACCCACTTACAGCGGCCCGTAGGGCCGCTAGTCTGAGATATATTTTGAGTATGGAATTTTTTCCGAATCGTCGAGCAAGTTTTATTGATATTGCTCATATCCATAAAAACTTAGAAAGCATCATACTGATATTTCTTTTGAACTTTGCCCCTTGGATTTTACTAAAATGCTTTTCTGCACCAATAAACATAATTCTATTAGGTCGGTGCAAAAGTTTTGTCAGTTTTTTCAATCCATCGGCAAACGGGCTAGAATGAAGATAAACAAATGCTTCAAAATGTATCCAATGCAGAATTTCTTCCTCTTTCCAGCAGCCAAACTACTATTGTGTTTCGTTGCGAGAATGACGAGATATTTGCTGGGAATTACAACCACTCGTTTTCACCATGTCCAACTTCCACTAATTTTCAAAATTTTTGTATGAGACTTTCGGAAGGGCCCTAATGACCACCGGATAGGGCAAATCCTTTGCCAACTTATGCAATTTTTTTCTTTTTTTCAGCTGCTTTTTCAGATTTTTGCTAAATAATTTCTTAAAAGTCTTGTGTTTTGGAAAAATCGCATAACCTGTTGTCGCATCAAACACTGCAAAACCTACAGAATACTGAAGTTTGAACACTCGATTATTACTACCGCTACCATTACAAAGTAAATGAGCGGTTTTCGCTTCAAATTATGAAGATTTTGAAACATAGTTACGTCAGTGCGCACTCCCGAAATTGAGAAATACTGCGATTTTTTCCACAAATTTCGCCTGTCTCGGCGAAAAAAGACAAGTGTTAGAAGGAGGAGAAAAAGTTGCATCGAATGGTGACTGAAATGTTTATCATTTTGTGTTCTACGAGCTTAAAATAGCTTGAATGTAAAATCTGGTCACTTCAAAAAATAAATCGTAGAAATTCTGAAAGACAAGCCGTAGGGCTACAAAAAATTGCATTAGTTGGCAAAAGGTTTGCCCTATCTGCTTATTATTAGGACTCCTCCGAAAGTCTCATACAAAAGTTTTGAAAATTAGCGAAAGTCGGACATGGTAAAAACGGGTGGTTGTAATTTCCAGCAGATATCTCGTCACTCTCGCAACGAAACACAATGGGAGTTTAGCAGCTGGAAAGAGGAAGAAATTCTGCATCGGATACATTTTGAAGTGTCTGTTTATCTTCATTGTAGCATGTGTGCAGATGGAGTGAAAAAACTGACAAAACTTTTGCACCAACCTAATAATATGATGCAACTCGAAACAACCAAATTTTTGTCAATTTTTCAAATCAATTCCTTTCCATATGTTCATTGAAAATCGCTGCTCTTTGAACACAAAGTTATAAACGTAATTTTGTTATTTTATAATTTACAAATTGGTGTAAAGCTTGAAAAATTTTTTGAACTTGTGTTAACCAATTTATAGATTGTGGATTTTTTTACCCTCGAAAAAAAAACCTATAATCCAAAAATTCCAAATTTTACTATGACTGCCTACAACTACCGTAGAATAGTAAAACGTGCGAGAACAAAATCCGCCCGGCAAAGGAAATGAAATTCTTTCGGCAACGCCTAAACGAAGCCAAGAAAAGTTCTGTATCCGATCAGAGCACACATGCAAGCTTTCGTTAAGCAAAAGACTTGTGCAGCTGACTAACTGGGACATTTTTGCCGAAAATGTGGAACAAGGGGAATTTCCGCTTATATGTACTTAGTACAAAAATTGTCAATTTTTGGAGGGAAATTGCAACAGTTGCTTTCAACTGAAACTAAATCTCGCTTATGTTACGCGCTAATTTTTATTTGAAGGCAGAATCATGACACTCGTCTTAGCCAAAGAATAAATAACTTTTTAGAGAATTTTTTCCTGATTTCTGCAAAAATATGGAAGTGGTGAGATTTCGGAGACTAAAGGAAATCAGGCTAGAGTAGTATGAGTTTGGGAACCTGATTGAGTGTGCATGTTTTTGTTTGCAAGCTTAGAAAATCATTACTAACATGATTCATTATCTTACCTATGTTTTAGAAAATCTCACTAGTCACTGTTCCGAGATAGAAACTTACTCGCATCTGGGATAAATGCTAAGTTTTCGAAAATTACACATGAAAAACGTTACGGGGTTTCGAAAAAAATAGGAACACAGCAACGAGGCTCGGTCATGAGTTTAAATGCATTTTAAAGGGAACTCACAATCGGCAGTTCTAGACTTCCTAAAAATTTGGTAGGAACAAATTACTCACACTATGAATTCGCATTTGAGAATCATAGGACGCGCATAAACTTGTAGCGTTTTTTCTCATTTATAGGAAAACTTCTATCTATGTTTAGGTTATATGGTATCTCGAAACCGAATTAGACCCGAAAATTTAGCATTATGGGAGTATTCAAATGTAGCACTAGAGCAAATATCAATGTTTGATACGCTTACAGTAGTGTAATAGTAACATAACGATACCGTGTTTCCGCCTTAAAGGTAAGCGTCTAAAACAATGTAGTGCTCAGCAAAAACACTGTTATGGCGTATCAAGAAAAAAGTCCTAAACGTCTAAAATTCCCGGTTACATCACTATAATATAAGTCAGACGCTGTTACGCAGGGCACGGCACGCGTTGGTTTGGAGGTTTTAAAGGGCCGGGCATACTTCATGCGATTTCAGTCGCGGCGCGATTTGGCAATTCGCCAGAAGTCTTCAAATTCAACACTAGCAAACTGCACATACATAGTGTGTATAACTTATATGGTTTGATAAAATGCCCTATCTTTTGTACATTTGAAATGTGCTTACAGTGAGTTATGGACAATTGGATTATTGCCAAATCGCGTCGCGATTGGATTCGCGTGAAGTATGCCCGGCCCTTTAGGAAACGAAGTCCCCCATGACTTCGCGAAAATTTACGAAGTCCCTTTCGACGTGAAAATCAGTAGGGAAACCCTTATTCAACCAAAACAGCAACAAAAAAGCGAAAAAAGCGCATTTTTAGGTATGTAATATAACAAAAAAAAAACAAAAAGAAAACATTTCGAGTCGATTAAAGGTTCTGCCATTGGGTATAGTACCATTTTGATGCTGGAAATGTCGAGAATCTCCTAGGCCAACCAAATCTGTAGCCTCAACAATCCTGCGATGCATTTTTCGCCACATATTTCAAAGGACACCGCAAGTGATTGGAGCGCGACATCTATCAATGCGTAGAATTCTACTACTTTTGACTCAAAAAAAGGGGAGAGGCAACGGTTTGATCCGCTCTCTTCACTATATGATAGATTTTTGACCGTTCTAATCGTCCAAATCAAAAAGGTCCAAAACTTTTGTGAACTCTCCGATATTTATGCTCCGAACCAACCCAGTTGGTTTGGTAGTTGGTCTAGAAACCAACAAATTCGAGAACGTTTATTGGGACACATAAGTTTTGGGAACTTTTTACATTACATCGTTTGAAGTAACATTGTATACTCATAGCCCAAATTCGGAGCCATGTGATTTTTTGTGCGCTGTAAACAAGCCATTTGTTTGTTTGAGTCTTGCATTTGAAATTCGCGCGCTTGCGAAAGAACACGTTCAACTCGTGAAACCTGACATGTTCGTCGTGCTTTTTGGCGCTTCCTCCAGGATCTTATAAAAACGATGTCCCCGTTGCTTCTAACTCCAGAAACGAAGTCCAGTTTGACCCCAAACCATCGGTGCCGGGCCCTGCTGTTACGTCGCTGGTGCCAATTTTTCCGATGCAACAGCTCTTTCAACAATACAATAGATGTATACAAATATAACTATAAGTAAGCAAATAGCGTAAATTTCTTATTTTCCACCTATGATGGAAAATTTGCCGTAAAGAGCATATTTTTCAATGTTCAAATTAGAATAGATTTGTTTCGTAGCTTTTCTTGGACCACATTTCAAACTCATATGGAACTGATTTCCGATTACTAGAAGTAATCATTCCCTTTTCTACAGATTTGTTATACAAAATAAGATATATTTTCATAAACATACAAACATTTATAATTATAAAATTCGATTTTTTTCCATGTAAATAAACTTCCTATACATTTCTATACTCCGCTCAGTTCAGTCGAAGTTGTGCAAAATCAAGAAGGAAGAGTACTCTTTCTCATCCTCAATGTCCATTATTACCAGTAAATCTTCAGAAGGGCAATGAACTCACTCCATGGCCTCAATCTGCGCTTTTTTCTTCGGTTGTTACTCGACCCAATTCGACAATCAGCACCGAGTGTGCGCGGATGTTATGTTATTCCATTGCACTAATGAGGTGGATGCTCATGGATAGATTTGGATTCATTTCGTAAATTCGATTATTCTCGATAGGGGATAGATTCGGCAATTAGCCGCCCTATCGCCTACTCGGTCTCTGAGGGGGATGCTCGAAGCGATTAACGTCATTGCTAAGTACACGTTTGAGTCTTGGAACTCATATGTAGTTATCTAATGGAAATGGGAAGTGGGGGCTTGGATGGGGGAGGGAAGGGGGGGGGGGGGAGAATGGAAACTGAAGGGGAGAGAACGAAGACTGAGCGGTAATAGGTTAATTGCGCAATGTAAACGAAACGAGTTTACGGTAATCGGAGTGGTTACGGTAGCGGTCGTGAGGATTACCTAATGGGTTATGATAATGATCATTAGGGCCACGCAAGTGCAAGTAGTCTCAAAAATGGCCATCAATGACGATAACGCAATGAGTTACGGTAGTGTTCATCATGGTTACAGTATGGGTTCGACAGTTAGGGTTACGGTACCGGTAGTCACACCAGTGGTCATCAGGATTACGGTACGGGTTATGATAATGCAAGTAGTACATTAGTGGGTTATGTTAGTGGTATCGGGTTACGGTAGTGCAGGCTCTTACGGTAGCGGTCATCATACGGTAGCGGGTTTGGTTGTGCAGGATTACGGTATTGGTAGTCACGGTAGTGGTCATCAGAGGCTAATGGGTTATAGTATTGGTCATCAAGGTTACGGTAGTAGAGACATTTACGGTAAATTATCAGGGTAACAGTAATGCAATTAAGGTAGCATACAGCAGGGTTACTGTAGTATAGACTGTGGCGATTATGGTCGAGACTCACAGTGTGGAAATAATGACAGTAATGGTTACGATAGTTTTTAGGGTTACGGTAGTGCAGTTAGTTACAGTAGGGGGTTACGGTAATGGCTTAGTGATTACGTCAGTGCAAATTTTTTTGGATAGCTGTTCACAGGTATGCTAAAATTGTTCAAATTTCAAATATTATTTTGAAGTCAATAATTGAATGACTCATTCAAAAATCTGTAAAAAAATTTTTAAAATATTTTTTCAACCAACAAAAGCGACGTAGAAGCCCAATTTCGCAATTTTGAATCCATAACTCAAATTTCGCGCTTTCAAACCCATTTACACCTCTACAGCTTGCCCAATAGCTGTATCATGGGCCATTAATCATTCATACGACCCGCAGTACTTGACTGATTGTCACAGAGCACTGAAATGAGGTTCGACTGACAGTTATAGGCCTGTGATCATGCCGCTGTTTCCCTGGGGACGGATTGTCTGACGCTATCGCTATCGCATTCGAACCTGATCAAGCTCTGTCATAGCGGCCACTCAATCTGTTGCTCTTTTATCAAGCCGCCAATCGCAGCTCATGATAATTGTTCGAAATTGGGGTGATATATCGATGACGGGGGGGGGGTGTTGGTTTAATTGAAATTAAGTGGGCAAAAATTGTTCGTAGAAAAAATTTATAAATTGGTAGTACAAAAAATTTCAGCAAGTGGTCCCGCTTATAAATTTGTCGAGGGGAAGGTATCGCAGCAATACGTATCTTAAAGATATATAATAGTCTTGCCAAAAGTTTTAGTTTTCAAAAATAAGGTAACTACTCTAAAAAACCCTGTCACTTTGAGAAAGGCTTATGCTTACGAGGCGTCCAAAATTGCTTGTGTGCCGGCACTGTGCCACTACCGTTCCGCTATCGCGCCAGCGCCGTGTCAGCACCGTGTCGGATGATACTAGTATTTAATGCCTTTATCTATGTTGACGATCCCTCTCCCTCCGCCACTCCAGTGCTCCTCCTTATTTGCGGTATTTTGATGTGTTGAGGTGTTTGTTTAGAAGGCCGAATTCTTCCAGGTAATAACTTATAGTGGATGCATCGAACCATCGTAATTCCACTGTGTTTTTTGACTTTTCATCTGAAAATTACTTCAAGAACTGCGCTCATATTGCGTCACAGAGTGCTGATTTATCATATACTGATTCATCGAAACTTCCACGTCGTTTACACTAAAGACATTGATTAATAACTTTGATTTGTCGATATTTGTACCTGTTCTTGGATATTTGTACCTGTTTTTGGTTAAAACTGAACCTTTATCTGCAAAATGTATTCCAATAAATATTATGGAAAAAATGTGTATGTGGTCGTGAGATGAAACTGGAGCAAAGGTCATTTCCAATTTTACACCAAGTTTGTCTGCAAATTAATACTCGCATTGCCGACAAGATTTATTGCATAACAGTTTTTATAGACAGTGAAAAAAGGAGCAGGTGAACTAAATGGACTAACTTCCTCCAGTAGAAAGGTTGAGATAGTCATGTTGGGATCCAACAACAAAGGCCATGTTGGTTTAAAGTAATTTGAAGAATATCCAAAGTAACTGAGGTAGCCAAAAAGGAACTATTTTTGTAGAAAGAAGATCTCTAATGAACCTATTTGATCTTGCAAAGTTTGGGGATATTTGTGGCTTTTCCTAATTTACAAGCATTGTACATACTTGGCTACAATGCTTTTCAGAAGTACAACGATTTCTTTTTTTGAGCATTGTGATAGTTTACATAGATTTAATAGGAGTAACAAATGACTCGCACCCTGTCCTCTTATGGAAATTTTCTACGCGGGATTTCGCAAAAATCTAAGATTACAGAGCTTTAGAGTCCATATATCGCAAGAGCACCGCGTCAGATGTTGACGTCTTGACATGTGACCACACTGCAAATCCGTCGAAAAGTACAAGATTCTATAAAAAACACCATCCGCTAGAAAGTAGTATCAATAGTTTTGTTTTCCGCTGAAATTGGCTATGTTAAAGAACCTAGAATAAAACAAACTACCATCCTTTGCCGATTATTCAAATATACTACCTATTATCCAGAAATTCCTTGAAGTTATAAATACATAGTTAACTGAGCTGGATTCCTTTATTGTGCTTACAGATTTATCTTGAAATTTACTGGAAATGATAAAATTGGAGTGTAATGCTTATTTTTCTGCAACAACATTTGTTTTCACATAAAGTGCTAAAAATATTCTAACCTTCTTCTCCAATTCCACAAAGGTATTCCCCTTACACAGTTGTGTATGTTGGATAACAGCTGACAGCCAAGTGCTTGTTATTTTTGCACTTTGCGAATGTTATAAACACTTTTGTTGAACGGCAATGATCTTCTCAACAACTGATGTTGAGATCGGCTCGGTTACTCATTTGTTTTCATCAAAATTTATTCTATGAATAATTTGAACTACAAAATCAAAGAACGCGCAAAGGTTTATAAAATTGCAGATTTAGAGGTTTTGAGATGGAATTCAATTTTCACTTTTGTTTATTCAAAACGCTCTCTATTTCAATCCTTGATTCTTTACTTTCAGTTCCAGTTCTAGTTCCAAAATGCTGTGATCCCCCAGAAGATTACCTAATATCAATCTCAAATGATATTTATCTCCTTTGTGCTTGAAAAAATAGCTCTTTCTTTCATTCTTTCGCCCTGGTGCATCGCATAGATAAATTGATAGTCAAAAACAAATGATAAAAAAACAGTAGTCGGAATTAGGTTAGTGCACTTTATTGGTGGTCCGGGGTATATTCCTGTGGAGGGGGGAGGGGTGGGGGGGGGGGGAAGCCACGACGAAAATAAGTTTTTTAACTGCTTCAAATAATCTTCAAAATTTTCAACCGAATAAAGAAGAGAGGGGCGTGGCGAAAAAAACTTCTTATCCATTTTTACAAGGTTAACTCGAATTTCTAAGAAATTCAAAAATCATTTTTATTAGGTCGTCCTAAAAGTTCGTTCACACTATTTTCAAAAATTCATAACTTTTGATTTTTCCAACCGGTTTGACTGCTTTCATTGGTGTATGAGAGCAGGTCATGCTCTTTATAATGACGTCTTAGCTATTTACTAATGACCATCTGTTGCATAGATAGGAGCGATAGGAAAAAAATTACCCTAAAATCCCATAGATAAGAGCGGTTTAATTTACCGGTGAAAAATGAATTGGAATGAAATTGAAATTGAATGCAGTCACCCTCTAACTTGATGGATGGATAAATAAAAATCGGAGAAGAAGTTTAGAAGAAGCTCCGCCCCTCAACTCTAAACCCCGCCCACTTAATAAACAATTCATGTAGAAAAATAGCGATTTTAACGGAATTTCGGGATTTCTATATGAATTGTTTATTAAGTGGGCAGGATTTAGAGTTGAGGGGCGGAGCTTCTTCTAAACTTCTTCTCCGATTTTTAATCCATCCATCAAGTTATAGGGGTGACTGCATTCAATTTCAATTTTGCCAATTCATTTTTCACCGGTAAATTAAACCGCTCTTATCTATGGGATTTTAGGGCAGTCAAAGTTCGAATTTGCTGTATAGGATCATAAAAAATCTGAGACTTGAAATAAAAATCAGGACAGTTGGTATTATATGTTCTATTACCTGCTCTTTTTACATGTGCAAAATTTGTGCTGATTGAACGCCTCTATCAAAAGTTTGACTCTCGAGCAAGCAATACAAAAATTCAAGTTTGATTTTGGCAATTTTCTCGGAAATCATAACGTTTGATAGAGACATCCAATCAGCACAAACTCTACAAAGTTAGGAAGAGCATGCAACAGAACCTGCAACACCGACTGTTCCGATTTTTATCTCAAACTTCGGATTTTTTATGACCCTACACAGAAATTTCAAAATTTGAGTAATTTTCTTCTAACGCACTTATCTATGCAACAAATAATGACGTAGTCATCTAAGACACCATTATAAAGAGCATGATTTGCTCTTTCATAAAGAGTTAAATACTGCTGAATCGGCTGAGAAAATCGGAAGTTATGGATTTTTGAAACTGATGCGAACGAACTTTCGGCACGACCTAATATATCACTAATAAAATGAGTCGTAAAGTTGCGCATTTTTAAAACCGATACAAACCAGTTTGGCCTCTCCTTCCTCAATCTGCAGACAGATTTTAAGGTCAAATGTAAGATTTTTTTGATTTCAAGGCATTTTAGAGCCAGACCTCACACCAAAACTGTTTCCAATGTACTCACTTCTCAATGGTTTTTCGACCAGGAACAAGTCATGTAAATGTTAGACTCGATGCGAATCGGCTCAAAAATAATGTTGGGTTCTTTAGGGCACAAATCCTATTTAGAAAATTTCTAACCACTCCAAATCATTGTTTTCCATTTATGTAATGCGAATGGCTTGTAGGACGTTTGATAAACATTCAGGAAAAAAGTTCTAATCACGAGTGCTGTGCTTTCACATCAGTCTGACTGGCAATTTGTACTGATTGAATTCTCCTAATTGTATAATTGTATTTTTGGAAATGTCACTCACAATGTTGTAATTTTCACAAAACATTTTCTTATTTGGGATGAGCGCAAATTTTCTTCCAGGAAAATCACGCATTTGACGTTAGGATCTTTTCTTCGCACATCATTTTGACTCAGTTAATAATTCTTGTGCTGAAAGTAATTCGCAATGAAACAATAGTTCATTTACCTTGAGCAAAAGCTGGTTTTCGATCTTTGTACTTCTCACTTTTCGTCTCAAGACAACTGCTCTTTATTTAAGACTTTGCTGTATGAGTAATTCGAGTGATTGAAAGTGCAAAACAGTGCGCTAGCTGTTCTTCTTTCTCATTCTTTTTGAAAAAATGCTGTGTAACTTCGTACTTTGTTATAAAACTTTACATCATTGAAGAAAGTTCTGCTATCTACAGGGTGTCCCAAAAAATGTTTCGAACGTTTGATCGTTAATATCTCTCTTCCCAAGAAGTCTTTTGCCTTGCTTCAGGCACCGTTTTGTAGAGCTGGCCTCAACTTAGATTTACATTATAGAATGAATCACCCATCGCTCTTCATTACTGTAGGATTACGGTAGAAACTTGAAACATGTGGTGTCAATGTGGAAAAAAGCTGCCGTTTCAAAATTTTTCAAATAATTGTGAAAACTTGTGTAATAGGGTTTTTATGGACGCTGAGTTCAATACTCAACTGTTCACAAGGTTACGAAGTTTTCTAAACGGTGTAATCGCACTTTTTAGGAACATTGAAAAAATGGCCGCTACCTCTTACCTGGCATAACTCTTCAATGGCATCTTAATAAGTAGGAAACTTTACACTTATAATCAGCAACTCTAATTAGCCTAGTGTAGAAGCTTTCAGGCTGTTTTGTTTCTTTTCTGAGGCAAAATATGGCCTTTTATTGCTTAAAACCCTCTTTCAAGTTTCTACCGTAATCCTACAGTAATGAAGAAAGATGGGTGATTCATTCTATAATGCAAATCTAAGTTGAGCCAGCTCTACAAAACGGTCCCTGAGGCAAGGCAAAAGACTTCTTGCGAAGAGAGATATTAACGATCAAACGTTCGAAACATTTTTTTGGGACACCCTGTATTTACTCATAGAAAATATAATATTTAGTCGACTAGCATTCATCCTTTCGCGAGAGTTCTAGCTTTCTTCAACCAGAGCAATTCTCAAATATATTTTGCTGTAAAAAAATTTACCATTTATCTATTTGTTGCTATTGCTTCGTTGTTATGATAAGAAAAAATTGTTGATATTTAATAGGAAAAGACTAAATGAAGTGAGTGAAGGGAAATATACATACACTGGGTAAATAGTAACATCAGAAGTGGGAGGGGCTTAGAGTTCACAGTTATTAGTATGTATGTTTGTCAAAAATGCATCCTATCCCAACGATCATCTCGATCGAAATATGTTATTATTTCAAATTTTTATAGAACTCCTAAGGGGGGGGGGGGAGAAATTCAGTGTTCTTTGATGAAGTGGAAAAATTGATGAGATGAATATCTTACCAGAAATCTGGAAATTCTTCATTAGTTTGGGTCTTTTGATGGAAAGAAAAATATATGGTTTTCCGTTTCGTCCCTTCCCTTAGACGAATTTTTGTTTCTAGATCCTCTCCGGGACTCCTCAGTAAGGAAAGAGGGTGTAGATTGATTTGGATAAAAAATCTTTGACAAAAATGTAAATTCATCTTGGTATATTGTTACTGTCGTTTGTAAGAGTCGCTTGCTATTATAGATGTAGGTATCTCCTAAGCAAGAAAGTTGTTATCTAAATAAATTATTATTTTTGGCCATGAAATCTTGATTCATTTTATAGAAACACTGCGTGAAAGTGCAAAGTGACCCTCAAAGGTCTTTCCTTTAGAAATTTGCTTCACTTTCACAGTTTGTTAAAAGTAAATGTTATTGAAGACGTTTTAAGATTAGTTTATGGTTACAAAGTGCAATTGGGCTGAACTTGCTGAATCAGGCTTATCCAAGGAAATTTGCTTGCCGCACTCATCCTCAATCATCTTCTTAAAGCAGGCTTCAAAGTCACCATCTGAGGAGAGCTCAATGTGCTGCTCGTCGAAACTTCGCAACCGTTCTTCTTACGTTATTCCTATATCCATCTTATCCACTCAGTATGCGTCTCTTCAATTTTCCTTAAAGGAGGGTATTGCTTAAAGCGAACCTTTTAAAGGTTGCGATTCGCATAAAACTCATGTATAATACATGTTATAAATGGCTAGACAAGTTTTAAATCTAACTTTATACTTACCAGATAAATCTGAAAATTAGATATAATCTGTTTCCTGACGATTAGATTTGCACTCCATCCCCATTGATATGAAATCATTATGACTTCCTTTCGCACGCACTCATGCTGAACCGACTTTGATTTCCAATTTTAGTTTGAGAATTATAAAGCACAGCATAAACAAACGATAGTATCAGCTAGGTATTGTAGAGTATGAAATTTTCGAACTACTTATAGAACAGGGCTCAGCGCAGGTGGCTTACAAGCAAGCTGAATATCGTTTTTCGGGACAAAAAGCAAAGGGAATTTCGTTTTTGTGGCCGAAAAAACACGAAATTTTTTTGAGTCGACGTTTCGTTTTTTGGGGATTTTTCTTAGGGATTATGGTCGGTCAAAGGGGACTCCGTAAAAATTCGCAGAAGTCAAGGGGAACTTCGTTTTCTTGCATTTTCAACTAGCCACCTCGTGCCGAGCCTTGTTATAGAAATGCTTCCTTTATAATTCTTTCGGAAAAAGCATAGTTGAACAAATTCCTGTTTCAAATAAAGATTTCCCTAGGCCTTCTAGTCTCTTACACAATAAGAGATCAATGAAAGTATATAATATTCATTTATATATCTATTTACATATTGTGCACTCGAGACGGTACAAAAACACAGAAACTCAAGCACAAAACAAACAAACAAAAAACTCAAACAACTCCAACTCAAACATAACACTTTGCAAAAAAATTCAAGAAGAAAAGAAAGAAGGATGATTTGGATGTTCTGCCAAAGTGCTGAAATTTTCTAGCCGTTCAGATGATAGTCGAGTCCATATCTGAACTTTTTCACGTCTTTTGAACATCTAGACAAAATCTTTTGAAACCAAATATTCAAGAAAATGAAACGTTATATAACCTACGTTTTCGCCTACATTTAAACTCAGTCATTTTCTTTTTTCTTACAGATTCAGATTTTCTTTGACTTTTCCATGCTTTGTACAGATTCTGCAATCTTTGAGTCTTTATCACAGTAATTTCAATATAGCACATCATCTTAGAGGCAATGAGGTGTATTATATAAATGCTAGCTAATTGCGCTTGCAAGGCTTATCACCTCTCCATTGACCGTTAAATATCCCTTTAATAAGGTGTTTCACGTACTAACTCTCGACTTTTCGATCAGCAACCGCTCAGACTTGATGTTTGCGATGGGCCGAGCTATTCATCAACCATCTCGGCCGAGACCTTGCGATGCCCGTGGTGTAATATCAAGACCGGGAAGGGGGAATCCCGTTCAGAAACGATCCGTGCTTGTTTTTGCAGTGTTTGTACTTGTGTGTGTGTGGCACGTGCTGTTCGAACGGGAACGTTTATTTCTCGATTGTTGTATTCATCACACAATAGAATATTTATGATTCCAAAGGTGCAACATTTTTTCAAATGTAAAGATAGTGGGTAATCTCAAAGATAAGAGGAAATAGAATTTTCTGATTTTTTTAATTTGACGTTTCCTGCAAGCAAATGTTAAGCATTGACAATGGTGATGACCATGTTTCCAGACGATATATGTATTCTAAATCTAATGTCATTGGTCCAAAATGACAGCGAACAAAAAAGCGTAAAAAAAGGTGTTTTAAAGATTTTGGTTTCACTAAAGAACTCCTAGGATAGATTTTCAAAATTATTTGTTTATGTAAAACCATGCAAAACAGCCATGTGTGCATTTCTAGCATTTCCAAAACCCGGAAAGGGATTGGGTGAAAATTTTGTTCTAACATTATCTTGCAACAATATTTTCTCAAAAAAATCCCGATAAGATACTATCGAGTGCTCCAAGGTTTTTCTTTTTCCATTACATCAAAATGAAATTAGTTGCTGGAAGTGACCATTTTTGAACAAAGTCAAAGAATTCAATAAAATCAAAAGCATTATAAAAAATAAAGATTACGAAAAATTCTGTAGTTTGGAAAATTCGAACTTCATCACGATGTTATTCATTAGCTACAGTTAACAAACAATAGAAATTTTTTGGGGAAATTTGAGGTTAACTAGGGTTAAGATGTTCCAGCTATCCAAAAATCTATTTTCAGCTTTTTCAAACGTTCCTGTATGGAATTAGAAAGGTTTTGAGGGGCCTTATTTTTGATTTTTGATTTTTTGAACTCAATTCCTCACCATAAGACGTTCCGATAGAGTTTTTCAGGAATTGCTTCGCTCCTAATATCCATCTCTAGAACATCATGATGCCACAACCATTTGCAATGCCAAACTTCATTTTCTCCCTTCCTGGAAGATTTTCGTCTTCCAGAAAAATCCTCGTAAATTCTAAAGTTGAAAAACATGTTTCGTCCTTTAGTTGTCACCCTTGACATCTGTCCGGTCTATCAGGTTACTTGGGGTACTAATTACGAACTTAAAAGTGCAATAAACTTGTTACTATCGTAATCTCTACGTTCTCACCTTCACTTCCTTTCACACTTTCTAAGCTTCTTATTTTCTTCCTCATCGGATTACACCTGACTCAGATTAGCTCCTCATTCAGCTCAGTTTATTTACTATCCCTTCGGCCAACACGTGGATGTTTTTTGTGAAAATCACATAAAATTATATCAATACCATTCATTGCTGTCACGTGGTCACTAGTTATGGCATTCTGAACGTTTATGCCTCTGATTTTATGGTCTTTAGCTTTCGGAGTAACAAGCCCGTTAATTTTCACAGCTTGCAAAAAAGTCAAGTCATTCGGAAATCCAAGCAAAAACAAGTTCATTCGAAGTGCCGAAGAAATGAAAGTCCTACTTTTTTCCTGTTATCTGTTCATTTTCCCTTATCGGCAAAAAATAATAAGATCTATAGGGTATGCATGTGCACAACAAATAAGCATTGAATGTTTATAAAACCCAGGTTTGTGATTCATATATGAGATTCCTGCAACATTTTTTTAGCATATTCAATTTATTTTCAAGTTTATCCATCACAGCAATCTAAATTCACTTCACTGAACTGGTTTCAAAATTCCGTTTTTCACAGTATTTTTTATTACAGTACAGAACCCAATCTCATTCTGCTAAGCATATTACTACGTTTGGACCATCAAAACTTTTAGAAAATTTTTGTTCTTATCATGGAGTAAGATTTTATTTTTTTATTGTTTTACACGTTTTTTCGGATACACTGCAGAGCCTGGATCCAAAGCTTTCCTTGAATCTTATCGTGTTTAGAAGAAAGAAAGGTTAAAGAATTAAGGTTTCTTGTCTGAAATGTTATTCTTTCGAAAGATCTCTCTAACAAGTTCCTGCGGTTAGTTAACTTCCGCTGCGTTTCTTTGATTTTTCACATTATGGATCGTAAATCTATTGGAATGCATATGAAGATCATATGCTCAGTGAAGCTCTTTCACTCAACTGGTTTTCTTCTAACTCAGTCACCTCAAGAATGCAATCGTCGAGTGATTTTTCACATTTATCTCTTTCTACTGAATACTGAGATTTATGGCCAGCAATTTCCACCAAAATCACCAAAACTTCAGTATTCATGTGTAATATATATTGCACTTATTCTCAAAAATGAAATCTGGAATTTTCCAAACGTATCTGTAAATCATTCTTCATGGTGGCCCCATGATAAATTGTTAACTGGAGAATCGGTAGTGCAAAGAGCAAAATGACAAAAAATAGTTATAAATAACCCTCTCTCTCGTTCATAATTATTTTGTGCAAGTTACTACCGCTAGGTGATCCATTTGCGTTTTGAATCTGCTCCTAATATGTCTTGAATTTCATGTGATTATGCTCAAGGATAGATCTTCAACAAATTTAGATGCGTCCAAATTTCCATCAATCAAGTTAAGATTTTTCTTATTACTCATAATAAAAATAGCTAAAGACAGGGCTCGGCACAAGCGGCTTGTAAGCAAAGGGGCCGAAAGGACACAAAAATTGTGGAGTTTTTAGTCGACGTTTCGTTTTTTGAGATCCTTTACTACGATTGGGGTTTAAGGTCAAGGGACTTTGGTAAAAATTCGCGAAACTCAAGGAGGACTTCGTTTTTTGTATTTTTCAAAAGCCACCTAGTGCCGAGCTCTGGCCAAAGAAATCTCTATTAAATACATTTTTCGACGATATTCTGAAATTGAATGAAATTCTATTTATAGATGATTAAAGCAGACATTTGAACGTATAACATCGTGTTATACAGGGTGTTCCAAAAGTATGTATGCACTGTTTGATCGTTAATATCTCTCTTCCCAAGAAGTCTTTCGCCTTGCTTTAAGTACCATTTTGTAGAGCTGGCTTCAATTAAAGTTACAGTGTAGAGAGAATCATTGACCGCTCTTCATTACTGTAGGATTACGGTAGGAACTTGAAACATATGGTGTCAATGTGGAAAAAGCTGCCATTTCAAAATTTTTCAAAAAATGTGAAAACTTGTGTAATAGGGTTTTTATGGACGCTGAGTTCAATACTCAACTATTCATAAGATTGCGAAGCTTTCTAAACGGTGTAACCGTACTTTTTAGGAACATTGAAAAAATGGCCGCTACATCTTACCTGGCATAACTCTTCAATGAAGCATCATAATAAGTTGGGAACTTTACAATTAGAAGCAGCAACTCTAATTAGCCTAGTGTAAAAGTTTTCAGGCTGTTTTCTTCTTTGGCAAAATATGGCCTTTCATGGCTCAAAACCCTCTTTGAAGTTTCTATCGTAATCCTACAGTAAAGAAGAGAGATGAGTGACTCGATCTATACTGAAAATCTAAGTTGAAGCCAGCTCTACAAAACGGTACCTAAAGCAAGGCAAAAACTTTTTGGGAAGAAAGATATAACAATCAAACAGTGCATACATACTTTTGGGACACCCTGTAGAATAAACGAAAATCTGAGAAGTCCGTAATTCGTTAGCGTGTCCATTTCTTCACTTCTTCAAACGAAAAATCTGATTTTTCAATTTCCTCAAGAACTCACTATTAGGGATTGGCTAAGAGGGAGTAAAGAAAAAAAAGATTATTAGGGAGCAATTTTTTCGAGTAATCGTATAAAGTACCAAGTTTACTATCTCCTGATAGCATATTCGTTGTAAAAAAGAGCTGTTGGTAGTCTAAAGTATATAGACCACTTGATAATGGCCTGATACCCGTGGCTTTACTGTCTCGTAAAAAGTGTAACATCGGCTGAGAACGTAAGAATCAGAAACTCTCTCAAAAATATCCCTTTGAACCAAATTTGGATTGAATTTTGCGCGTTCATTCATACCTTATTCACTGAGAATTCACTTTCTCTAGTTGACTTTTTAGCTATTTTTGAAATTTTTATAAAACTCAATTTTCAATTCTCAAGCAATTTTCTTGACTTCTCAATCAAGTGTCTTGCATGTGCTTTTCACTTCTTCCTCTTCAAATTAACCATGACAAGTACAAGTGCTTTTTCTTTACTTTTTTTCCCGCTCAAGAGCGAATGCTAAAAAAATAAGGCAGTAAAGCGACCAGAGATCATTTCGAGACCGACCAAATCCGCTTTCTGCTTCCTGTCGTGAGAGCTCCGAACATAATCACTGCTTCGCTACGAATAAATGTAAACTCGTCCCTTGGCTGGGATGAGGTGTAAGAGTCTCAACAGCACCTGACGTCATGTCTTTCGCTTTTGTTGCGCTTTTTCACCATGGCGCGCAAGATCTTCTCTCTGTGCCGACATTTCCCGTCTCTTTCACGGCTTTGTTCTCTGACTTCTTTCTTATAGGAAATCCTCTAAAATTCATTACTCAAGAAGGGGAAATTTTTCTTAAGCTTGAACGAGCTTTCTGCACTTGAACACAAGCCTAAGCCTCTCCTCGCCTCGTTGATATCTTACTGAGGCGCCTGTTCCCAGCCAGAGCTTTTGCTTTAGCCTTTGGTCAAGAAAAACTCGACATAGGCTTACATTTTGCCATCGCTAACGTTTTCCGTTTAGAAAAGGGTATTAAAAGCTGCGGAAAAAGTGAGCTACTGCTTATTTATTCGAAGACCAATGAGGGCTCCATTCATTCTGCCGCAAGATAAAAAGCTCATTAAAGCTCTGGAGCTATTCATCTTCCGTACACTTTCATCTCTAAGATCTATTGAAATTGTACAAGTTTTTTTGTTCATCTTCTAGAATTGGATTTCTTCTCACCTGTAAAGAAAAGTTTTCTATTCTATTTTCTGTGCTGGCTATTCTATAGCCAGAGCTTTCAAAAAGTAATTTTCTTGAAAAAGAAACTTGCAACCTATCAAAGACTCTAAAATGCAGGTTTTGGTATTCTGATCTCATGTAATTACCCTTTGATTCAACCGGATCGGCGGCTGGAAGGCGAACGCTTGCACCCGCGACGCAGTCTACGTCTCGCCTCCGTGCTCTCTGATCATTCCCTAGCCTTCGAAGCTCCGCCTTCCAGCCGCCAATTTTGCTGAATCAAAGGATAAACATTTGACCACTATCGCTAATAAAGTCTAAAAACTTTTTTCTTTGTGCTGCAAATTCCTTTAGCTAAGACTATTAAATCATTTCTTTTGATACAAGAAGTACGCATTTCATCGGATTAATTCTACAATCTGAAAAGTTTATATGATAGAACTATCCCAAAAATTTGTATAAAAAGGAAAATCCTACGAAAATTGTAAAGATATAACATGTGCTAAAGTATTATATAACAGTTACTCTCATCTTTGATACTCGTTTGCTACATTTTTTTCCTAGGTTCTCATGGCGCTGTTGCTCCATAAGTAAGAATCTGAAACAAAAATAAATCAATTCTCAAGTGACCGTAAAATATCTACAAAAGTCCAAATTTTCTATACAATGTAGCTATCAGTATTCTGCTTGCATATAGTGAAAAAAAAAAGCCATAAAGTTGAAAAAAAAGAAGGTGCAAATTGACATTACTTGAAAGCATGCAAAAAGAACAGATAGGAATTCGAGAAGACGCTTTTTACAGTTCTTGCAGGTGTATTTCAACGATGTAAATCATGTATTCTGCGTTTTTATTTAAAGGCTACAAATAGCTCCTAAGTGTTGCTAAAGAATAAACCTCTTTATGGGAAAAAGTTATTGACTTTTATAATTTTCTTTTTTATTTCTTATTAGATGCTTTGTCAGCTCTGTCAAGCAGACGGACCTTTTTATAAAGGGAAGCCGCTCAATACTACTCACTTGTTCGTTTACTGCTGAACAATTTGCACAAAATTTTATACTCTATACTCTTCTCTCTTTTCTTAGAAATTTGATATAGATTGCTTGAATGCCTGCTGAGTGTAACTTGTCAACAATCAGCTAAGCTTAAACATAGTTCAGTTTCAAGCGCATTCGATTTATTTTATTGGCATTTGATTTCTCATATTTTCGTACCTTTGGGACAATTTCACCTTAGAAAATGATTAGATTCTTCAAATTTATTGCCATAGTTACTGTCAGGATAACTCTCAATGTCATTTCATTTGGCTGTGGTGGATTGTCGTGAATTTATTTTATTAATCGCGCTGGAATTTTGTAATTGATATTTTACACTAATTCCTTTCTGGTTCTAATCATTCTTTTCGTGATATAGCATACCTTATTGATATGGTTAAGGCTTAAATTTAATGTTAAACCGCTTACTGTAGTAACTATTACAAAAATGTGAGGCTAACTTACTCTTTAGTAATTTTTTCGTACATTTGTCGCAATTTTTTGTCGGACTTGGTTGGAAATGGGGATTTCTACTTCACAAATTTCTACATTTTCCCAGAAATTCTCAGCGACTATGTTTCTGATGTTTTCTGAATTAATTCCGATTTGAATAGTTTCACATTTTTTTGAGAGTTTCACATAAATAAGAATACAGCCTCGGTCACGCACTTCAATGGAAGTCTATAGCAGCGACGATGCCTGAAAGAAGTTTTGGAAACTTTCCAGGATAAATTTACTGGCCTAAATCATCAGAATCAAAGAGTTTAGATTATTTTGGTATTTATTCACTGGAGTGAATTTGATTTCCTTGATACATGTCATTGCAAACATTGTTTTAAAATAGATAGAAGATTTGATGTATTAAATGCATAATTTTTTTACTCAGAAAATGCAAATTTCATTGGAAAAATGTTCACAAGCCTTCTCAGACAACTGTTTATGAAAATAAGTCTACCCCCGCTGATTTTGAAAAAGTCTTCCTTGTCAAAGAATTCTTATCTAACATTTTGATGCCCAAAACTTCATCTGCCTAAATTAATAGTCGTCTGTCACATGTGACTCTTCGCCTCTGAAACTTCTTTATGCTATTCTCCACATGTGAACTAAAGTTCTACTTCCCAACTTTCTGCGCATGCTCATTAATTTCTGCCAGCATCATGCTTGTCTTTTCGCTGAGAAAACTACGTTTCCTCTTTTTCTGTTTGTGAATCCGCGTGTGTTTACACCGTGTTCGCCACTTATGACCGTTTTTTGTGCCGACGTTGTGATTTTATCAAAATTTAAAGTTCGCCTTCAATTCTTAAGGACATGGCTACTGCCGGTGTTCCACAACGTAAAATGACGTACTTCCAGGTGGGAGGCCCCGATGCAGGTGCGTTTAGAAATAGAGGAATAGAAATAATTTTTTCGTTGCGTGTTAGTGTTTTCTTCAGTTTTAATCCTTTGTTCTTTTTCCTGCTCACGGTTGTTCAATAAGTTTTCTCAGACAACAAACATATAAGTGCTGATTGTGGAGGCATTATTTCTGTATTAGCCTCTGCTGATTTCACTCAGACCATCCTTCTAGCCTTTTTCGACTTTATCTCTGCTCAACCTTAGATCAATCGCTCAGTTCGTCATTGAGATTCCCCAATCAAAAATCTTTCTATACAATCCAAAAAGTAAATTGTAGCAGTTATTCCCTCACTTTATAGACAGAAATCGAATGTTTATGATAGTTATTGTCTTCTTGACACATCTTGGCATGCGCCATTCTTGATAGGCTTAATCCACTTAATCCACTTGATCCGCTTCGTCATTGGCCAATTCTGTGAATCGACCAATACTGAAGTGGATGAAGTGGATCAAGTGGACAACTCCTCGTTATTGGTCAGTTCACTGAATCAACCAATGACGAAGCGGATCAAGCATGGCGTTTGCCTAATAGCTACAAAAAGCTCACTTGGACTGTGTTACTTACAGAGGACCTATGAACCTTATTGGAGACCCCATTTTGACTTCTGAACAACCTACAGTTTATCAAATTCCTCCTTTATTACTTCTCAAGAAAAGTTGTTCGTTTTGCCCCTGGAAAAAACTACACATCTTATCGTATTGAGAGGTTTTTGACTTGTTACTCAAATTATTGCTTTTGAACTTTTTTGAAAGAGTCCACAACTCTTCCAGGCCAACTCTCCCTTTTTCCAAATTCTCCCTACCATTATGTGTCATTTGTACTGCATCTCAGTTCCTATACTTCAAAAAATTTCCTGCAAGTCGCAGACATCTTTTTCTCAGAAAAAAAACGAAAAGTAAGTTACAGCAAATAAGCTGGCGATTCAAAGTACATAGAGACAATGTTGACAGAACCAAGCTGTAAAGTACATAAGAACTGACCATGTTCAGAGATAAAACAACAAAGTTCTCTTTTCGATAAGAAGTGCGGTGTGTTTGCACTATTTAATCCGCTTATGTTATTTTAGTACTTCCGCATTTTTCGCTGTAGATGCAGTAATCATAATTAGCAGCAGAGCATCGAAATTGCCGAAAATTTCCCCGTGGAGTAAATAATTCATTTTGACGTCATCGTGGGGCAAAGAGGAAAAACCTTTTTGAAGCCTCGTTAATGTTTTGGATTTTCTTAGAATCTATTTCTCTTGAACCTATTTCCTTGCCTCAAGCAAGCCTATACAAGTGTAGTCTTTGTAGAAGCATTGAACAATAAATTTCATCCATAAAAATATATCTTTTTATCTTCGTCTTTTTCCTTCCCCTTTTGCTTTTGGAAATTTTGAAAATATTGCCCGCTGAAGTTCTTACGAATACGTCTAATCCTAGATAAACTTTGCAAAATACAAAGAGCAGGGCCCATTGTTCAAAATTTTTGATATATGTGCTTGTTTACTTCCGCCATGTGATTCTCAACCTTGTCATAAACTCTTTAGATAAGAAATACATAAAATATTGTTGTCGTGGAGAGCAACATATGTACACTAAAAATCTCATGATGCCAGTTTATGACTCTCACGATTACAGCCATTCAATCTTTCAAAATCGAACCATTTGCTCAATCAAAAATAAAAAACCACTTTATAAAGCAATAGATCACTTTTTCGGAGAATACCGTAACCTGGCGTCAAATAAAGAGGACATAGGTGTTTCAAACAAAATGATTACTCTTCCTGCAACCGTAAGATTTTGAGACAACATTGGCCAAAAAGTCTTTGGAGACCGGTTTGTGAGCAGAGCGCTATCTCTTGCCAGATGGATCACTTTGATTCTCTGTCATTATCACAGTTCAACATCTTATCGGAAATATAGAGGGGGTCACGGAATTTGGAGATGATTCTTCATAATTTTTTTGGTTTGAATAAGATAAAAATTCTGCCTGCAGATATCCTATCTCTTGACTTGCAAAACATAGTGAAAATTCTTGGGACTTTTACTTTTTTGATGTTTACGCAGAACTTTTGATGTTGAGCTTTTTCCCATTCGCATGCCATCGGAGAATAATAGCATTCCGATAACTTTTGACTTTCCAATCTCTAAAGGAATCGCACGTTTCCACACCTTCTGCCAATACATTAATGCCACTTTTTGCAAGAGCACGTGGTGTCTTCGGTTTGCAACTAGTTCTTCCCATAATGGCAATGGTTCCTGACGTTGTTTGATAGGTCGAGAAAGTGTCAACACGGAGAATATTCATTTCACAAGAGGCAAAATTTGTAAAGTGTCAAATTTCGCACACTGCATAACAACGAGAAAATTCAAGAGGAAATGTAATGACAAGAGCGAGAAAAAATCATTCTACAGTAAAGGTGTACGCTTGAGAGAGTTAAATTCAGACAATTCACCGGAACTTCCGCAGGACAAGCAGAAATTGTAGCGGATTCACGGCACTTTCTTAACCATAAAAAAATGCACGCTCCAAAATGCGGGCTTTTCGCAGGAATTTGACGTCAAAGCGACCAAAAACCGGAACTTCCGCAGCACTTTCCACAAAGCGCTGCGGAAATGCTGTAAAATCGTAGCGTTGCCGCAGCACGCGAGCGAAAGTGCTGCGGAAGTTCCTGTCGGTTATCTGAGAGGATGAAGATCTTCATCTCTATGAGACTCGACAGCTCACATCGTTTTTATGTTAGTGTTTTACCATCTACTCAAAGCTCAAATTAAGATGAATCAAAAATTGAATCATTATAGCGGTAAAAAACTGGGAGATACTCTGACAGGATGTCTTTCTGTAAAAGATCTGGCTTTTAGAAATGTATTTTTTGACATGTAAGCGAAGGGTGCTTCTGATATCCCGAGATACAGTCTTTTTGAAAAGCAAAAAAAAAGTGCTTTGTGAAAGAGTTGAGTCTCATTGGAAAGCTCAAACATGGGAATGGCCAAAGAGCAAGAGCGAGGAAAAGGAAAGTCGAAATAGATGCTTCAAAAAGTAGCTGAAAATTCAAACTTGAAGTAGTTAGACAATTGAAAAATTACGTAACTACTATTCTTGGGATATACAAGTTGATTGTTTTGCTGAGCTACAATCGTCTCAATAAATCAATAAGTTTTTGTCGCACAGTTGTCTTACATGAAAAATAATGTAATCAGCGTTCCCTATTTGAAAGTACAAGTGCACTCAGAAGTGAAAAACGCTCCTGTCGCTTACTTTGATCTGCAACGATCAGCAATGCTTTTGAAAAAGAGAGAAATGACACATATTTGTTTTAAATTTGCTATTCTGCAGATGCGAACGTGCAAGTGCGGGTGCCAAATGTGATCGCTCTTGTCGGCCTACCAGCAAGGGGTAAAACATACATTTCACACAAATTGTGCCGATATCTGAATTGGATCGGGATCAAAACCAGAGGTAATGCTGTTTCCCTTAGTAGTTGGACCCAGTAACAACCTGGAATTCCCATACTTCCGTTTTCAGCCTTTAATGTCGGCGAGTATCGACGAAAAGCATGCGATCTTGAAAAGGAAGGCGATTTTGAGTTCTTCAGCCCTTATAATATAAAAGGGAACAGAATAAGGGAGTGAGTTTTTCTTATGAAAAAATCAGAATCGAATATTTTGAATCTAGGGAATGTGCGCGATTGGCCATTGAAGACATGGGACAATATCTATCGTCAAAAGAAGGAGAAGTGGCCGTGAGTTTATGCATTGATTTTTTTTTCAAAAAATGTGATAAATTTTCTAACCCAAAAATTTATATGCAGGCCTTATTTTCACTGTGTCTCCCAAATAACTAAATAAATTTTCTAGATTCTCGACGCTACAAATACCACCCGAGCACGGCGACGAATGGTTGCCGAATTTTGCGCCAATAGGCGTACCCTCGTTGATCCCCCTTTCCGGGTGTTCTTCGTTGAAAGCATATGTGACGATCCCCACATCATCAACTCCAATATCACTGTAAGAAAGAGAATATATAAGTGAGACTGAAAGTAATGGAGATCATTTAGGAAGTAAAAATCAATTCTCCTGACTACAAAGGCATCATGTCTCATGAAGAAGCAAAGCAAGATTTCTTGAAACGGATAGAAAACTACAAACTACAATATGAACCTTTGGATGAAGAAGAAGACGAAGATCTGTCTTTCATCAAGGTAACAATACTGTCAGGTACCATTCCATTAGGCAGATTATAGTGGCAGTTTAGGTCATCAACGCTGGCAAATCCTTTTACGTCCACAATGTTAACGGACATGTACAAAGTCGTGTGGTTTACTTTTTGATGAATATCCATCTACTACCTCGAAGTATCTACCTCACTCGGGTAAGCAAAAATCAAAAATATGCACCTTGAGGCTAAAAATAATCATTTTCTGCTAAATTGACTAATGGGAAAGTGATCAAAAATAAGGACGTAACCTTTGATTCAATTGGCTTGGCGGCTGGAAGGCGGGGCCCTTTGACCTAATTGAGGCCGCTCGCGCCCGCGACGCAGTTTGAGTCTCTCTCTAGCCTCAGCTAGGTAAGGAAGTCCCGCCTTCCAGCTGCCAAACCAGTTGAAAGGGTACTTGCTGTCTTCTTCAGGGATTTATGGATTAGAGTTTACGGGGCTGTCTTCTTCAGGTCTGATTTATGGATTAGAGTTTACGGGCCTTTTTGCACCGCTATAGTATGCTCTATGATCGGGATGTTTGTGAAAGCTTCTCTTAGAGTATACTGTTAGAGTTTTATTCTCCTCTTGTCTCCCCTCGGAAGTAGACCCTTTTGCCTGCAGCCTAGGGCACTGTTTAAGAGTGTTACGGTAGTATACTGTAGCTGCGCAAAAAGCCCACATCCTAAAAGGATTGAAGAATTTGCAAACAAACGGCAGGATTTCATTCCAGCACGGTGAAAGCGAGTACAATCAACTTGGACGACTTGGTGGTGACAGTCCACTGAGTGAAAATGGTTTAAAATATGCGGAAAAATTGAAAGACTACTTTGAAGTGAGTCATGGAGACCTCTGTTTTTTACTGAACCAAAATTACCAATTCAGAGTGAAGACATCTCTGATCTCCGAGTATGGTCATCGCAGCGAATTCGTGCCGCTCAAACAGCTGCTTCCCTGAAGAAACAAGCAACTGCTACTGAGTACTGGAAAGTGTTGGATGAAATCGACGCGGTATGTTTTCCATAATTTTATGCAATGGTTAAATACTCTGACAAATGACTGGAACTTCCGCAGAGCGCTTGCGGAAGTTCCGCCGGGTCACCTGCGGAAGTTCCGAAGAATGCCAACCACAACAGCAAAAGAGAACACCGAAGCGAGATTTGAACTTCACTCTGACTGTGAGATCCACCTACTATTCTCTACGCTACGGCTGACATGTAAAATAATGCACTCTAATAGTTGGCGAGGCAACATCACGAGACAATAGATTCAAAATCCTGCGGAAGTTCTGGCAGGCCAAAGTGCTGCTGAACCTCTGTCATTTTTCGGAATTTCCGCAGAATTTTGAAGAAGGCTCTGCGGAAGTTCCGGTTTTCAACGTTTTCATTTTTGCGACAGTGAACAAAATCCTGCGGAACTTCTGCAAATTTGGCTTGTCTTGCGGAAGTTTCGGTGATTTGTCTGAGTAATTGGTGATTGCTATCTCAGGGTATATGCGAAGGCCTTACATATGAAGATTTCCAAGCTCGATACCCTAAACAGTTTGCGGAACGTGATAAGGACAAGTACCATTATCGTTATCCAAGCGGAGAGGTAAATAAATTTGACAATCGGTTATCTTCTGCCCAAAGTTAATTTAGAGTTACGAAGACCTGGTAACCCGCTTGGAGCCAGTCATCATGGAACTTGAACGGCAGTCTAACATACTTGTCATTTCCCATCAGGTATACTTGAAAAGCTTGCGATTGTCACTTATATCGATCGAATCTGCTTTTCAGGCAGTATTGAGATGTATCCTAGCCTACTTCACCAATAAAAACACAGAAGAATTGCCATATCTGCGAGTTCCACTACATACAGTGATCAAGCTAACCCCGAAAGCCTACTCTTGTGAAGTGGAGATGTTTAAATTCGACGTGAAAGCAGTGAATACGTATCGGGAAAAGAATCAACCTGTGAGTCAGAGTCTTTGTGACTTCTTAAATCTTTCAAATTCTGCCAATTTTAATAGCTCAACTCATCCGGGGGAAGGGAGGGGGGATCCCAAGTTATCGTGGCGATCTGGAACGAAATGCATACCATTAGATTTACCTTTCTGAGCTGATTCCAAATTTACAATACCGCTCACATTTTTTGAAAAAAAGACGCGAATGTATGGACATGTATGGACATGTACAGACATGTCCATACGTATGGACATGTCCATACATCAGCGTCGCGTGGCCATATCTCGCTTCAGAGTGGACGAATTCTGAATCCAAAGCCACCATTCGATTCAGCTCGGCGAGGAGAATCTTCTGATGTAATGGAAGTGGGGGTACGATGTCTACGATATTCCGTTTCCAGTTTTTTCAAATTGTTCTGCGGAGGTCATTTTGCGAATATGTGAAGCAACGCCTACCCAACATAGAAGACTTTACTAAGTACTATTCGATAACATTGTTTTTGTAGATCATTGTGTGCTGAAAAATAGGCTCAGACTTCTTTCCAAAGGAGATAGAAGCGTTGGTGAATTTTGGAAAAATCACGCGTTTTCAAATTCTACTCGCCATAACTTCCTTCGGAACAAGTATATTTTGAATCCGAAAACAGCGCCTTGCTCAGCTCATCAAGGCGAATCTTTATATATACAGCATGTCCTTGATATTTCGATTTCAGTATTCTTAAATCTTTCTGAGGACGTCTTTTCGCGAAGGTGTAAAGCAGCGAGCATTGCCTCGAGTAAAATCCAGCAAGGACCTTTCGACAGTATTTTTCCTGTAGATTATGACGTGCTAAATAGTAGCAGCAGATTTCTTTTTAAAGGAAATAGAACGGCTAGTGAATTGTGGAAACATCTTGTCGTCCCAAATTCTACTCGCCATATTCGCAGGATAGGAAGCTATCTTGCTAAGCAGATGTGAGTTTCGAAATCAGCAGGCCGCATAACCTCTACGGGCAAGTTTTCCGATATGTTCGGGTTATTCCATTTTTTCTCGTTTTACGCTCCGGAAGCTCGCCGATGGATTTTGGTCAAAATGTTGATGCTCTTGAATTGTAGGGAAACTTCGCTTACAAAGGTTTTCGAACACGCTCTTTACGAAAGTTGTGGTCTTTGAGGATTACAGGGTCTTTTTGGAGAGATACGGTGAGGTGACTGTAACTGCATCACGAAAGTGCGTAACTTTGGCCGCACTTCTCGCGTATCTGTCAAAAACCTTACCTGCTTGCTTCTCTCAGTCAAAATTACTAGGAATTGCGCTATCGAATGGTGCATTACTCAGGCTCCAGTCTGTGAAATTCGCCGAGTTACGAGCCTACGAAAACACGTTCTCATGAATTTTGCCCAAAATGTAAAGATCGCATATCTCGTCGAAATTCCTCCGTGAGCGCTTGTACAACGCGCTGATCAAATCCTTTCACATTTTTATTTATTTATTTACTTATTCTATACGCTCTTGACGTTCCATACAATAGAATAGAAAGCAGTCATTTATACTCTAACCGCAACGATAGTGCATTATTAGTTTAGGTCTAACCTTGATAAAAATGTGATGAAAGCTTGTATTTGACTTCTCTATAATTATAATTATCGGAATTAAATGATGCGATTCATGGAGATGTACCCATGCCCTCTTTTGCCAGCAAAATATTAGGTTGAACACTAAGTTTTGCAACTTGTTTCATAACTTCACTCTCATTCAACATGGCGCACTCAAACTTTGGCATCATGTAGAATGCAATGTGAGCTACAAGTGAGCACAAATTGTCTAAATTTTGAACACGAAGTAGAAAAGTTTCAGGCATTTTTCGAAAACTAGTAAAATTTTAGAATTTCTGAGGTTTCAAGCTAAAATGAAGCCTTTGGCAGCCTAGACCATGCGCAGTAATCCGGATTCGTCTACAAATTATTGCAAGAGGTTGACTCCTTTGGCCTAGCAAGAAAGAAACAAAATTTATGGGCATGTCGAGATTTGGCGTCCTCATAAAGTCGAACGAGTCGATGTACGCAAGAGCTGCTGGGGACGACCGTCAATGACTAAAGAGTCCGAAGCTCAAATTCCGCCGAGACTTCACATAGTAAGGATATTTGACCTGCCGAATGCGAATATCATATTCATTTGTTGAATCAACGCCTTTTTCCTTGTTTAGGGTGAGACCCCATATCGTACACTTACAGTAATCCTACAAAAAAGCCCTTATCACGCAATTTCACTACTTTCGTGATCAGCATGTCGAATAACATCCCTATGCCAAGTTTCAGCCAAATCCGTCAAACTTTGAATTTTTCCCCATCATACCATACACCTACCGTAACCCTCACTGCGACGTCAGAATTTGGTAGGACAGCAGCTGCGCTTGTAGTATACATAATAACCAACACAGTGGCAAAATTTGAGTGCACCATGTCGAGTTGAGAGGGAAGTTATGAGAAAAGTTGCAAAACTTAGTGTTCAACCTAATATTTTGATTTTAACAAGCAAACAAGGTTTGATGGTGGGTATATTATCTGACCCCACCAAACCAGTAAACCATTATGAGCCAGTGACTCCAAGTGAATTTCAATAAGGGTTGTAATGATGGATAACTCATACGTGAGCGTGATCAAGTCAGGTTATTGTAATCTATGGAGATGGCAATCATGCCAACTCATTTGCCAGCAGAAGATACTCTTGCAATAATGAAGCAATTCAGGGCTCGGTTGGTGCAGTAATACCAATCAACCTTGCCCAAATGATTCGGGAGAGTCCAATGACTCCGAAAGAATATCAAATAGTTTCACTTTTTGTAATTCATTTAAGAGGAGTACTCTGCGTTGATACCACTGCTT